>BQNB010038390.1:0-44901 GCA_026074375.1 Tanacetum coccineum | reverse complement strand
AGTATGTTGGAGGGTAAGTATCAGTTCGTTATCTTTCCGGTTATATTGATGCATACCATAACCTTGCATGAAACATGATCATTTTTAGGTATAATAAGAAAACATTTATTGCTTTTGGTGACCACCCGCAATAGGTTGCGTAACGGGTCAAAACGGGTAATCTGTTATATACATCAAAACAAGAGGTTGGGTTGATCAGTTACCATTTTTAGAATAGCGATTATATTATCAATTAATTTAGGAGGTTTCAAGCATTTGAACACACTCAGGGTAGACATCGATTTAGTTGAATTGTATAGAATGTGGTTAAAAGAACCAACTATTTAAGTAAGTAATCTTTTTTATGATAAGTGATTTAAGAGGTTGTGAGCATTTGCAAACACTATGAGCGTCTTTTGACATGTTCCATCCAGTTGATCCACTTCATTTGTGGCTAAGTTTAAAATTTAATGTATCTGTCCTATTGGAGAAATTCTAAACCAAAATCAATCCATTTCTATGTAAACGAGTCGAAATAGTATTTTCTAAGCAACTCACGATGTTCACACTGACCGAGTCAAACAAGTAATGTCTTTAATCTTTATAATTTTTATCGATTTAATATTGCTCAGACATCTGTGTACATTTATACAATGAAGCTGACTTCTAATAAATTGTTATCTTTGTAGGTTGTCTTGAATTATGCCAATGTGGATATTCATGATCCAGATGTTCGGGACCGTAAACTTATATATATCACATAGTGCCACACACGTGTAATTCAGTCCCTTCTTCTTCAGTTGTGAGAGACTGATGATTATCAACGGCTTAGATGGAACTGAGAATGTCTGTTGGCGGGGCAACTCATTACAGTTGCAGCCATGGCGGACATATCCTCATTCTTTGATTGCTAACGTATCTGAGCCTCATATACAATGATTATGACATTTTTTACAGCAGCCTTTGCAACATGTTCGAACATGAGTAATTCTATAATCTGTGGTTATTTGTAATTGTTATATTAAAATGTTCATGAACATGTATCGAGTTTGCAACAGGTTTGAACATAAGAGGAGTCGAGAAGGATTCGCTATGCTTTATAGAAGTGTTTGTGCACAAAGATGATGCAAGAGAAAAGCTGCTTCAGTGAGGTTACATAAACATGATGCAAGGTGAACCACTCCTATGCCAGATTAGTTTCTAAAATACATGTTCTTTAATTTTTTTTGTAAAGTATTAAATCCATTGTGGTTTGATACTAATTCTTTGTTTTGAATGCTTCTTTTAACTGCTAAGTGATCACAATCCTATGCCAGATTAGTTTTGAAATCGAAGAAACATCGAGGATGATGTGTGTTTTAAGTTTTGGTGTGCGAGAAGTACCATGACCGTAGTCCTAAAAAGACGGTCACATATCTTCTTAGAGGAATGATATACAGACCACCAGTTCAAACAAACAAAATGGGTCACTCTTTTCTCACACTAGACAAGTCTGCTATCGATGCTCACTCAAAATCAAGTGAAAGAATTAGAGGTTAAAACCAAGGACAACAAATGGATACCTGTGGAATACCCTCCATGTTCTTTCTTGCTCATGGAAGGCAACGCATTCAAGGTAATATTATTATTATTAGTGATCTGAGGATTCACAAACTCTTTGGTCTAATGATGTTCTCTAGTTTTTTATGCAGTTACAAACCGTCACCGTTTTTTATACTGGATGAGGTGGATGCAGCGCGAGAACTTAAAGAAACTGACTTTTTCCCTACTGGTATTGTTCTACTTCACTCATTGGGTTGTTTTTTTTCTTCTGCTTATGTAGTTGCTAAAATATAAGATGCAACAATATTTAGATTTGCTAAAATGAATATGAGGGAGTTTGGGATTAATTATTCAAGTGCTTATCTGCTTATTTAGTTTTTTCTAGAGGGTGTTTAAGATGTCTACAAAAAGAAGCCACAAGACTGATAAGCGTTTAAAAAAGAGTATTAAGAACCTGCTTATTGGAAATGACTTATACCTTATAATAAGATAAGGTAGTTAGCGCCAAGATAGTTTTCGGTCCATGATGAAAACCTGTTGCAAAAGTATTTTTTGTAACTTTTTTTTCATTATTTTGATTAGTGATTCTGATTGAATTAGTCTTTTAAAATTTCGAATAGTGATTCTGATTATGTTATTAAAATTGGAATGGAATTTAGCATTGGCAGAAATTTGACAAAGAAATTTTATACATTGCAGGATCCAGATATTTGCTATAAGACCTTCCTTTCATATGTGGTTACTTGCCAAGAACAACTACTCAAGAAAAATATGACTCGAATGCTACTTTGGCTCTAAAGGTAATAATCAAGTATTTTTTTCCATCTATTATCTTTTAAAGAATCTCGTGTGCTATGATGCTTAATATCGTAATCAAGCTTCATTACAATAGCATAGCACGAGTTGTAACACAAGCCTGATTATTAAATGTTTGACTATTTAAAATATGTATAGTTTTAAAGGTAATTATAGCTATCGTGTTCTTTAAGTAGTTCAAAAACCACGATCGTGAGTCTGCATTTGCTTTTTTTATACATGGAAAAATATGTGTATACTAAAGGCATCAAATATTTGATTAGATTGTAATGATTTTAATCAAATATAGAAAAGTACGCAAAGATCAAAAGTTATATAGATTTGTGGCCTAATTACAGTCATGTCCTCAGGAGAACGTCGGTATATTATTACGTTGAAGAAAAAGAGGTCATGTCACTGTAGTTCGATATATTGAGTTGGACCCGAGTTATTTATTTAAAAAAAATCCTGAGTTTAAAATCAGGTTATATAACAATGGGAACCGAATGCGCTATAATGCTCCTGTTTCAGGATCGCTTGGTGCGATTGTTCACATGAAGGATGGGGTGCCTCAAAGAATAAGCAAATTGCATCCTTCATATATGGCATTGCAATTTCCATTGTTATTCCTTTTTGGTGAGCATGGGTGGTCGCCTGAGCTTAATTAGTTAATGAATAATGGATCTGGAGGTGATAAGCACCTTACAATGAATATGTTCTACAGCTTTCAACTTCATGATCGCTTCAACCTATATGCATTGTTACCTAGAGGGCGCAGGCTGTTTCAACAACACTTAGTTGATGCATATATTTTCATCAAGCAAAATAGATTAGATTATTCAATCAAAGCAAGATATGTTTAGAAGCGGTTATCTTCAGGGTGTTCACAACGCATTGTTAAAGGGTGATTTTGATGGCCACGATGTGGGGAAAAGGATAATCTTGCCAGCATCTTCTACCGGCGGTCCTAGATACATGTACAAGCATTATGAAGATGCTCTTGCTAAATGCAGAGTGCATGGAAATCCTCAATACTTTATGATATCTCCAAAAATATCCTGACATGAAGAGTGAGGATAGGCCTTGAAGAGTGAGGATAGGCCTGATATTATTTCTAGGGTCTTCGAGATGAAGGTTCGAGATTTTGTTACCTATTTGAAAAATGAAAAGCCATTTGGAGAAGTTGCAGCAGGTACTTTGACTATTTTAATCCCCCTTTCAAACTGTTGCAAGAAAACAACCACCTTATTAATTTTTTTATTCTTTTTCTGTATTCAGACCTATACACGATCGTATTAGAGCAAATATCACGAGGTCACTACGTGAGTCTCTTGATACAGTTGTTGGAAAGACGAAAAAAGTCGATGAGATTTAGAATTACGTTGATGCTAGATACATTTGCCCTCACAAGGCAGCTTGGAGAATATTCAACTTTATACAATTGAATTTCAGAAACGCGGGTCGTGACATTGCCATTTGTTAATGTGGATCGACCCAAGAGATAAGATTCAGCATGCGCACGACATAGACCAAATTCTTATGTGTGTCCAAGACTTTAGAACCTTTTAATGCGATCTTAGTTCTTTTCTTCTAACACAGGGGTTGGGACTTTACATCTTTTAAATTGCCAACCTCTTCATTGCTATAAACTTTGCCAACCTCTTCATTGCTATAAAGAACTTACAGTATACTATGTACAATGATGTTTGATTTTTCTATATGCTTTTAAACTGTGCTATGCTACATTTGTGCTCGCGTTCCCATCACATGATATAAAAACAGTTTGCAAAAGTGCTATGCATGCTACATTTGCGCTTCATTGCAATAAAATACCGAATACACAAACATCCCGCCGCGAAGCACGGGTTACCATACATCCGGAAGTACTTTTATCTAAATCGACATCTCGCGAAGTACTTTTATCTAAATTGATATCCCGCGCTCCGTAACGGAGCGCGGGTTATAAACCTCGTTTACTTGGTTTTTATGAATGCTAGTGTTGAGACGTAAACTCGCAAAGTTGATGTTGACAATGAAAAGTGGTTGTTTAACATCATTCTAAAACACTGAACTAGAAATCAGTTAAGAAATGAAGATCATAAGTTCAATTGCACAATCAATTTGGAATCCATAAGGAGCAACAAGATTTGAGAATGTGATTGTTATTGGATTGATGCGGTTTGTTACAAGTTGGACGAATATAGAGAGAAAAGCGAATTAAAAATAAAGAATGAATGAAAATTACAAGTGAAATGGTATTTATAGTGAGGTTTAGGTTGTAACGGGTTTTCCCGCCAAAATGACTTTTTACCGATATTTGACTTTTGCATTGACTTTTTCCAATTTTGACATTTTTTGTATCCATTTTGTGAGAATCCATTCCCCTTAACAAGATCATTGTCCTCAAGGATCTATAGAAAAGTTAGGGAACATTTGCATAAGATTTTCACAAAGTTCCCAAGTAGCAACTTCATTAGGATGGTTTGCCCACTTAACTAGTACATAGACTGTTGCTTTGTTGTTGAGCTTGCCAATCCTCCTATCCATAATTGCTACATGTTCAATGATAGCAATACATCTTCCCCAAGCAAGGTAGAATGCCCATCTTGAAAGAATTTCCTCTAAACAACTTAAGTTGAGAAACATGGAATACTAGGTGGACTTGACTTGAACTGGGCAACTCCAACTTATAAGCAACTGCTCATATCCTAGCAATAATCATGAAAGGCCCATGGTACTTTGAAAATAATTTGTTTTGTTGCTCTTGCCTGATGGTGACATGTTTGTGAGGCTGCAACTTCAAGTAGACCCGCATACTATCATCAAACTATCTTTCACTTCTTTTCATATCTGCATATTTCTTGATCCTATCTTGAGCCCTCTTATTGTGGAATTTAATCATGTCAATGGCAGCTTCTTTGGCTTGTAAGCTCCTATCCGCAGTTTTCACAACACTCTCACCAGCTACATATGAACTATGCAATGAGGGGTGTTTGGCCATAGACTACCTCAAATGGCGTGACATTGATTACAAAGTGCTTATAGGTAGTATACTAATAATCAGCCAAAGATAATCATTTCACCCACTTTTTTGCCCATGCACCTCAAATACCACTCCAAACACTTGTTTGCAACTTCAGTTTGACCATCTGTTTAGGGATGATATGCATTTGACATCCTAAGATCCACTTTGAGAATTTTGAAGAGAGACTGCCAAGAATGGCTTAGGAACACACTATCTCTATCACTGTGATGTGCGGTTATCGTAGGACTTCTACACGAGAAGTTTTACAACTTCCCAGACTACCCTTGAGGACAAAGGAAGTAAGGAAAATTCACTCAAATATATATATATATAATATAATACGTATATTAACCGGGAAGTATGATTCCCGGGTCGTTATTCCCTAACGATTTATGAAATTGAGACCACGTTTGTTGTTCGGACAATGATTTGAATTGGTAACAAAGATTGATTTGATTATCTATTTCTATGAATTAAAAACAATTAAAATAAGTAAATGATAACAATTAAGCACGAAAACAAACAACGGGAAATTAAACTTTAACTAAAAACGCAAAACGGGAACCCTAAATGGTAATTAAAAAAAACTAAATTTCCAAAATTAAACCTAAAATGAATTTTTTTTTCTTTTTTAATAGACTCTAATTGACTAAAAAGTAAGTTTAAAGAAAACTAGAACAAAAACGGAGTTGAAATGAGCTTAAAAACACGAAAAACGTGAACGGAAACGAATCCCGTTCTTTAAAAATTGAAATTTTGCAATTTTAACCCTACGAAAGCAAAACTAATTTTCCTAGAAACTTTACGATAAAAGAAAATTTTCTAAAAAAGAATTATATTTTTTTGATTATTTTTCTATTTTTTATGATTTTTTAAAGTTTTTAATAAAAATAAATGTTTAAAAATACTAAACCAATTATAAAAATTCTAAAAAAATACAGAAAATAGCTTAAACTAAAAGGAATCTAAGAAAAATAAGCTTGGTTACACAGCTTATCGAATAAGCTGTGTAATAAGCCAAAACAGCTTATTAAGCTAAATAGGCCAAAACGTATATAAATAATAGATTTTGTAAATCTATAACGAAAAAGACCCCAGGGCACGATGGTTAGAGGTGTGTGGTGTGAGGCGTTTATAAGGGTTGAGGATGTTGAGGTCGGGGGTTCGAGCCTTGCTCACCCCCGATTTCCATCTTCCCCTTTTTTTTGAAAACTTATAAAAGCAAAGTTGTAGAAAACCTGAAAACAAACAACTTTAATAAAAGAAATTATTTTTGAAAATCATTAAATAAGCTGAAAATCTGCTTAAAAGACAGAAAAATGTAAAACTTTCTTTTTAGCTTTTATATAAAACTTAAGAACTTGAAATCATGAAATAAGCTAAACCAAAGACTTAATAAGCTACTCTTACACTAAACCTAACCTAATTTAGAAACAAGCATAGAATCAAAACAATAAGCTGAAAATCACAATAAGCTCTTATGAAAACTTTGAAACCAAACAGGCCCTAGGCAGACTTTGAGCTTAATTTTAAGCTAGCAAACAAGCTTTTTAAGAAGTGAAACTTGTTTTTTTCTAAAAGCTTGACTGAAAGACTATATAAAAATTCTTTTTGAAAGAACTTTTGCAAACAAGAGCTTATAGAAAAAAGCTTTGATGAAAACATACAGAAAAGACAGCATTTGCTGAATTTGGTTTTTGAAATGAAAAAGACAAATTGCTGATTTTAAAGGCTAAAACAGATAAGCTATTGGACTTAACTTTAAAAAGCAAATTGAAATCTTTAAACTATGAGCCTAAACCTATATGTAAACACAAAAATCTAATCCTACTAGATCTACCCTCTGATTATTGATCATGAAAACAATACTTTTTCCTTTTGTCTACCCTGGTGCAGTATGCAAGTATATGACCAAAATTTTAAACCATTTAAGTGCAGACCTAGTAACTTGTTAATATACTCTTAAAAATACCAACTAAGAACAGATTAAGCATTATCACTTACTGGATTGGATTTAAGCTTAAAATCACAAAGATCCTTAACTGATTTGAGCTTATTAGAAATCTAACTTGTGAAAACTAATTTAAAACTAATCTAACTTATTAAAACTATCCTAACAAACTTGGATTAAGTAAAAAAAACAGATAACACAAACCAAATGGCCACAAACAGTTTTACCTTGGCTTAAACTGTTATGCCAAACACCCCTTTAGCTATATAAAAATCCATTAAAGCTTGAGAAATTAAAATCTACTTGATAAAACTTTAAGACCAGATAATGCACAACTTATAACAACTAATATGAATTTTAATAACAATCAATTAAGCTAGAATCTAAAAGCTATAATCTATGCTACTTATTTTTGATTTTTAATGATTTTAAAGACAAAATGCAGAAAATTAAGATCTACTCTACTAAAGCTAAAAACAGATGATAAAACATGATCAATAAGCACAATGAGACAAAATTAAGCACAAATAAGCTAGAAGATAAGCAGAATAAGCAAATCTAGACTGGGAATTTAAAGACAGGAAGGATAAGGAAAACTTACAAAGGCCTTAGCTAAACAAAGGCTTATCAATGCTCAAGGAGCTGTCTACAAGCTCTAGCTTATCAATGATAAGCTAGTAAAGGTATTATGAACTCATCTATGTCAAGTTCATCATCCAAAAAGCTTAATCCATTCATAGCATAGGTATTAGTCTGTTTTTAAAGGTTTAAGTAGATTAAGTGACTTATTTGAGCTTAATCTTAGCTTAAAGACTAATATGAGCTTATGAAGAGCTTTTGAGAGCTTAGGACTGATTTGAGAGCTTATAGAAGAGTATAGTAAGTAAAAATAGATTTTATAAGGTAAACTTTAATTTTATTAAAAACAGATTACAAGCTTGAAATTTAAACTACAAAAGCTTAATAAGACATTACATTTAAAAAGAAAGTTACATAAGCTAAAACTCTATAAGCTACTAAAAACTAAAAACGGGGGAAAAAAAGATAATATGTGTGAGGCTTAAGCTTGTATTTATAGCCTTCAGAGGATGCTTCTAGGTCTTGAGTTTGTTATACGCTCCTATGATCTCGTCCATTCATTCTTCCAATCATTGGCTCATGATTCTTGTCTATTGGATCAATTTGATGAGCACACGGATTGCCAGCGTGGCAATCCGTGATTTGACCTCTTATGCTTCTTTTGTAAGCATTTTAATGTAAAATCCCCTTTATCCGTGTGCTTCTTCCATATTCCGCGTGTACTATCTTGTGGGGATTGACCAATAGGAGTGCTTGTATGATGTCAAACCCTGCCATGTCATTCCTTTTCACTTGAATTTCATTGCCACGTCACCAATTTGCATTTACCCCTTGATTGTGACTCGTGGTTAATCGGGGAAGAAGGTGAATAGTAGTAACTAATTTTCCCGCTTGTTTTAACTCTTATAAGGGGCATGTTTGATTTCTTTTTACCCGGGTTAAAGACTTGTTGACTTGGGCTTTTGCAAAAGGAATTGGGCCACGGGTTGTTTGGGCTTGGTTATAGGTTAACAGGTTGTTTATGTTTGGTTTTATAAGAAAGATAACGAGTGTTAACTTTTTATAATAGAAAGTTAACACCGTTAGGGCTTAGGGTTATTTTTGGAATTTAGTTTAACTCTAGGGGTTGTTTTGGGAATTTTTGGGATTTTTGTCTTTATATGGTTGACTTTGGTTGACCAAGGGTTGGCCAATGTTTGACTTTGAAAGCATTCTCCCGGCTCTTGTACACTCTTTTCCGTTCCCGTGCCTGTGTTTGTCCGGTTTTGACCGTTTTCTTGTGATTTTTGTATTATCCGTACCTACACAATCACAAAGACAAAACAAGCAATATACAAGCATTTTAAGTACAATTTTATCTTTTATGGGTCATTTTTGATATAAAACGGATATGTGTTTTCACACATATCAAAATTCCCCAAACTAAGTGATTGCGTGTCCTCACGCAATTTTATATGCTTTAAAACCAAATACCTCAAAACTTCCCCAAACTAAATCTTTGGAAAGTAGCAAAGACTTTTGTGGAGAGAATTTAGAAATCACAAGTTATAAAACACCCCATTTTCCCATTTTTCAAAACCTTTTTTTATATATTAACTTAGAATATTTCGACTTTCGTTATATCCATAACTATTAGGGATCATAAAACAAGATGCATTTCGATCCGAGAATGCCCCCAAAAAGGATAAATTCATCGTCCCCGACTTTTCACTTATCCAAACCAAGCTTAAAACGAAATCACGACTAAATATCAGTAAAGATGCTAACACTACTCATATTTGCAACTTGTGAACTTTTGACTCCCGACATTTATTATATCTTAGGTGAATGTGCTATTTTGAATTTCAACCATTGATCAACTTTTTGCAACATATTATGCTTCATGTTCCACCTAAGAATAATGAGTTTGAAGGCGAGATCATCCCATGTAGCGACTTTCGTCTCGGCACATCCCAACTTTGCGGCTAAGTGACCAGGCTTTTGACACCCCACAGAGACTAGTATCGGGACTCACGGACCTTAGGTTTCAAAAACTCTCAAGTTTCCCAAATATACATAGCTTATAAAATAGAATAGTCAAAGTTCAAAAGCATATTTGAATTTAACAAAAAGAAATCTATTTATTAATTTAAACTTAATATTAAATATTTATGCAATTGTAACCCTTGACCTTTTAGAAGGCTGCAACATCGGTTGTGAGCCGGCAAGATGCAGCAAACTTTTATCAGTCTCGGATTTTTATTCTTACTATGGGCTTTCTTTAGAAGACTACCACATCGGTTGTGAGCCGGCAAGAGGTAGTAAACTTTTATCAGCCCACAGCTTTTATTATTATTATTATTATTATTATTATTATTATTTTTATTATTATTATTATTATTATTATTATTATTATTATTATATTTTTTTTTACTTTATATAGAGAAGACTTCTTTTTAAAAAATTCAAGTATAAATTTGAACTAAGACTAAAATTTTTGCTATATATTACATAAAAAATTGTTGATTTAAGTTTAATCTCCAAAAACAGCACGTATATTAATCCGGTTAAGAGCTTATGGGAGAAAAAACCACAAATTACATACATGAGCTCTTAAGATTTCCAACTAATCCTTGCTTAGCATCCCACTCATACTTAACTCTATCATTTTTCGTTCTTCGCGAATTTCCGCGAACTATCTTAGCCTAAAAAGTTAAGAAACAAGCTAGGAACCTAACACGCGCCTTGATCGGTCAAAAATTTACTCTTATTCTACCCAGCAGAAAAAGTCAAAATTGAGACAAAAACACTTATTTTATTTTTGAAAATTTAAAGATTTTTCATATTTTTTTTTATGAAAATTATGGTGGGAAGACGAGGTAACGTGAGAACCAACGGTAAAAGTAGGCAAGATCATATCAAAGAATATACTATCCCCATAATAAAATTCAAACTTGTCCTCAATGTTTCTACCTAAGACTTAAAAAACCCTATACTAGAACTCAAAAAGTCAAATGCATAACTCAAACATGAAGAAAGTATCACAAAAATCTTAAGCCGTTTATTAAGTGTGCTATAAGATAAATGTTAGTCGATAAAAATCTTTAGGATATCGGATTTCCCTAAACTAATGGCAAGCAAAGGCTAGGAAGCTCGAGTGGACCAGGATAAAACACCGAACACGAGAGTCTTCAAAAAAGTTTGGATCAATCCTGCAAATAATCACAAGTACAAACACAACAGGAATCGGAAGAGTACAAGCCTCCTCACAATACATTAGAAGATAGAAAGAAAATAGAAAATGGATAAGCATGGGGTGCCTCCCACGAAGCGCTTTATTTTTGGTAACTGAGTCACATAGCTTGACTCGATCTCTGAATTCATTCGTCCTTAGAGAGAGTAAGAGAAAAATCTCAATCGGGCTTTCATTAATGTTTGGATAAACATTTAATTACATGAAAGTTCCATCCCGATGAGATGCCACCGGCTCTAAGTGGAGATGCCGGGGTCAAAAATGGTGTCCTCATTTTTGGTGGAGGAAAGTAAGGGATAAACCTCAGGGTAGGTGAGAAACGGAAGAAAAGTCTGAGTGACAAATGTGAAGGAATTGTCAACTTCAACATCAATATCATTTCCCCCTGGGTCAAAACATTCATCTTCATTAAGCTCATCAAAATTGTTTATCACGGGCACATTGGGCTCAAAAATTAAGCTAATCTCAACATCTGGTGGTTCCGGAGGAGGATGAGGAGATGACGGATCAAAATGAAATGATTCAAACTCGGGAAGGGGAAGGGAATCATTATTAAGTAATTCTTCAAGAAAACGAATATCCCCTTCCGAGTCATAATCGTCATCCTCAATGCCCGGTGGCATCGAGTCATCGAAAGCATAAATAATCATAACTCCTCCATAAGAGAGTCACAATCCACAACGAGGATAGGAGATGGAGAGAGAGACTCAAAAATCGTATCATCAATTTCCAAATTAAGTTCTTTCGGCGGTCGTGGAGATGATTTATCATACAACAAATTATCAACAAGATGGATTTCTTCCTCTAGATCAAAGTCGGCTTTCTCAATTCCCGGTGAAACTCGTAAATGAAGAAGATAAGTGAGAGCTTACTGACTGCATCTTCTAAGAAGTATTAGGACGAAGAAATAGAATGCTCTCCTTGTCTTTTTCGATAAAATGTCCCCTTCCTTCAATATCATGATTGAGGTCGACCAGGCAGATCATGAGTTGAAATATCATGATCGGAGTCGACCAGGGCCAGATCATGAGTGAATAAGAAATTGAAAATGTACAAGCAGTTCCATCATAATACTAGGAAATAATTCAACATTCTACTAGGAGTAGCCTTTTAAGTGCTAGCTGAACGTAAAGTAATTGCTTATTGTGCAACGTCGAAAGGTCCTGATGTAGTGGTAATCGTATTGGATTGTTTACAGAACCTTCTCGTCGAGAAGATAATCAAACTTAGGTAAAGAATCAATTAAAATATCACGGTTAAGCAAAGATTCGATAAGATTAGACTCGACATTGAAATAATGCGGATCATTCTTGGGAGAAATGATTTCTTCATCATCAAAAAGAGGGTTCGAATAAGTTTTGAAATTTTCCATCAGAACATCCTCATCAGAAAGTGACTCATCATCACTAGAGGTGAAATCGACTGTTGAATCAAAGAGAGGATTTCGAGAAAGTTTTAAAAAAATCTCATCACAAACTGGCAATCACATCTCACTTTTTATTTTTGGAAAAATCCTCGAACTCACTTGGATGGAGAACAAAAGGTTTCACAACCAGACTTTTTTAATTCGTCCGATTCCTTTATAGGAATAGTTGGTCAAGATCTCGTCCCCATTTATAAGAGTCCTCGGGCTCCACAGTCGGTAAGTCGGGTATGATTGCTTTAGGCTTGCTGTATATAATAGTATACTCATCATCGTCATTGTTGTAGAAAATAGGACGATTCCAGCTTGGACAATTAATATACTCATATAGCTCTTCTCTAATATTTCGCACATCTTCAAGGAGTTTACTCATCAATTCTTGAATATCCTCTTGTTGATATTGCTTGTCCATCAAAGCATCTTTAATTTTGCCAAAACTTTCCCAAGCTATCAATATAACCTTTGGTGTTACTCCAAAAGGTATACGACTAAACTTCCTCAAGAAGGTGCAAACGTCTTTCAAAAAGTTGTCTCTAGCTTCTTCATCGTCAATCATAGAAAAATTCCAATATGGAATAAAACTTTGAGCTGTCGTCTCCTTCTTCTCTTGTTGACTTCCTTTAAGAATTTGCAAATCATCCATAAGTTTAAGAAGCAATTCTTGCATAACTCCAGGTTGATTCTGCTCTTCTTCCATAGTTTGCTTAATCTTAAGAAATCTCTCCTCAGCTAGCAATAAAGCCATGCACTTTTCATTAGGAGGTATATGATCATACTCCTTTAAAAAGGCTTGTATAGCTTCCATTAAGTCTTCTTGAGCTTGCAAAATTTCTTTATTCGTTTCTTGAGGAGGATAATTGACGGGAAACTGCGGGGTTTGAGATTGGTCAAAACTGAAAGAATTAGAATTATAGAAATCTTGGCTTATCGGTTGACACTGAAAAGTCGCATGAAGACCCCCGCAGTTTTCACAACAAAGGTTTTGTTGTGGAAAACTTGGTGAAGTTAGTGGAAAAGTATTATCGAAGTTTTGATCGAAACACGGGTCCTGATTGTAGACAAACGGGACTTGAGGTGGACAATCATAACCATGATGGGCATCGTTTCCACATAACTCACAAGAGTATGGCACGTATTGGGGTTGTGGAAGGTGGTTTGCAAAATTTGGAGAATCGTAAGAAGAGTACGGAGTTGAAAAATTGATTGGTGTTCCATTTCCAACAGTACAATAAAAACAAACTCCATCATATTCATTACAACCACATTGTTGGCACGTACCCAAAAGACATTGTTGTTGCAAACTTTGCAAATTTTGTAGGATCTCATTAAGGTTTTGATTGTAGCATGGTTCCGGATTAGAGATAATCAGAATTTGCGGTGGAAAATTGTAACCATAATGAGCACCTTTCCCACAAGACTTGCAAGTGCATCGTTGACAAAAGATTCCATCTAACGAATCCCCACACTCGTAACAACAATAATGGTTGATTAGTGGAAGATTTTGTAATGAATTTACACCGGGGTCCTATTTAACAACGAATGGCTCTCGAGGAGCATTAACAACGTTGGTATCGTCATCGGATGGCTCGTAAGTGTTTAGAAGGTCTTGGTAAATTCCATTTTCATGATAAATTGTAAACCAAACGTCCTTTAATTTCTTTCGCCATAAAGCACATCCTTGTCAATTTAGACCTTTAACCGGGTTTCCACACTTGGGAGAATCACGAAGGGGTTGTTAGATACGATTGGGGTACAAACAATATCCTATTATACAAAGATCCACAAGACGAACACTCTTTAATCGTAAAAAGGGGATTCAAACGATAATCGAGTGACGCCATAAGAATTAAACAATTTAGAGGGTTAAGAAAAGAATTAAATGGATAAGAAGAAAAAGAAGATTATTTTTGGTTTTTCAAAAGTTTATTCACAATCTAATTTTAACGGACAACGAGATAGACAACTTGAACCAAATAATCAAACTTACTTCACGGTAGCTCTTAAAAATTTTACTTTTTAAGGTGAGCCGTATTTCGTAAGTGACACAAATGGTAAGTTTTTAAATCTTTTATTCGAGTTGGGAACTTATTATGGATAATACCTCAATTGAAGGTATTATTTGTTGGTGTTCTTTTACCAACTTTGTAACTTTTTATATTCACAAATTAACGAGAAAAATTGAAAAAGCAAATATTTTTGTATTTTTGTTTTTTTTGTTTTTTTTTTGTTTTTAATCTTCTACTTATATTAAAAAGAAAAGAAAAATATTTTTTTACTTTTTTTTTATTTTTTTTTTATATTTTTGATTTTCTTAAAAGCGTAACTTTCGAAGACGAAAGGTTCTCCAAATCACGATCAACAAACTTCAAACGAAAGAATCTTAATCACAAATCCCCGGCAACGGCGCCAAAAATTGATTGCTAGTAAATCAACACACGTAATAATAAAATATAATATGAAATTTTTTTACCAAACTACCCTTGAGGACAAAGGTAGAAAGGAAAATCTTCACAAATATATATATTATAATACGTATATTAACCGGGAAGTATGATTCCCGGGTCGTTATTCCCCAACGATTTGTGAAATTGAGACCACGTTTGTTGTTCGGACAATGATTTGAATTGAAAACAAAGATTGATTTGATTATCTATTTCTACGAATTAAAAAAAACAATTAAAATAAGTAAATGATAACAATTAGGCACGAAAACAAATAACGGGAAATCAAACTTTAACTAAAAACGTAAAACAGGAACCCTAAATGGTAACTAAAATCCCTAAATTTCCAAAATTAAATCTAAAATGAAATTTTCTCTTTTAATAGACTCTAATTGACTAAAAAGTAAGTTTAAAGAAAACTAGAACAAAAACAGAATTAAAATGAGCTTTAAAATACGAAAAACGAGAACGGAAATGAATCTCGTTCTTTAAAAATTGAAATTTTGCAATTTTAACCCTACGAAAGCAAAACTAATTTTCCTAGAAACTTTATGATAAAAGAAAATTTTCTAAAAAAGATTTATATTTTTTTGATTATTTTTCTATTTTTTATGATTTTTTAAAGTTTTTAACAAAAATAAATGTTTAAAAATACTAAACTAATTATAAAAATTCTGAAAAAATTATGGAAAATAGCTTGAACTAATACGGACCTAGGAAAAATAAGCTTAGTTACACAGCTTATCGAATAAGCTGTGTAAAAAGCTATAACAGCTTATTAGCTTAAAAAGGGGAAATGTATACAAGTATTAGATTTTGTAATCTTAGAATGAAAAAGACCCCAGGGCACGATGGTTAGAGGTGTGTGGTGTGTGTTGTTTATAAGGGTTGAGGATGTTGAGGTCGGGGGCTCGAGCCTTGTTCACCCCGATTTCCATCTTCCCCTTTTTTTATTTTTGAAAACTTATAAAAGCAAAGTTGTAGATAAGCTATAAACTAACAATTTTTATAAAAGAATATTTTTATGAAATCTACTGAATAAGCTAGAAAATGCTTAAAAAGGACAGAAAAACACTTAACTATATTTTTGTTTTTTTCTTTTTAGCTTTGAAACTTTAATAGCTATATGAACCTACCCATAATGGCTAAAGCTAAGACAAGATAAGCTATTATTAAGCTAATCCTAGACTAATAAGCTAACTTTTATTAGAAAAGAACAAACAATAAGCTAGAAACCTAATAAGCTCTTTTAACTAATGACAGACCCAAACAGTCCCTACAGGGATCTTTGAGCTTATTTTTCAATAAGCTCTTAGATCCTTATGGGGAAATGACTTAAGCAGGCTTAATCTAGAGCTAAAAAGCTACCTAAAAATGCTTCTGAAAAGATGTTGAACAAATAGTTTAATGAAAGAGCACTATGAAAACAGACTTAAGACTCAGATCATGCTGAGTTTTGTTTTGAAAATGAAAAGACAAAAGGCAATTTTAAAAGCTAAAAACAGATTATAATTAAGCTACCTTTTCAAAACTAAGCTGAAACAGATGATAACTAGCCTATGATCTATTTGTGCTTTAAATTATAAGACCTAAAATCTACTTATACCTTCTGAAAATGCAACTAGAAAATGGCATTTTGTTAGTCACAACTGCTGATGCAGTTGACATGTTTTGGGGGGGGAACTAAAACTTAAAACCTTTAAGACAGATTAAAGAAACTATCCTAGCACTTATAAAACTCAAAAATCAAAAGCTTTTAATTCTATGACAAAGACTAGAAAAGATTAAAGCTTAAGTTGCAAATGACACTTGACAGTTTTGAGCCTATGAACACTTAACTCATGAAAACTGGATTAACCCTATTCTGACTTATGACACTAGCTTAAACAAACCTAAATTGAGATTTTAAACCAAAAACACAAGACAAATTGGCCAAATGCAGTCTTAACTTGTAGCCAAGTCTGTTATCCCAAACACCCCTTTAGAATTTTCAAAATCCATTTAAACTTGTAATATTGAAATCTATTGAACAATGTTTTAATACCAGATAATAACCAACTTATTTTTACCTTAATTAAGCTATAACTACTAACAAATAAGCCAGAATCTAACAGCTTAAAACTATGCTAATATTTTTTTGATTTTTAGAGATTTATAAGAGAAAACATAAAAATCTAAGATCTACACTACAAAAGCTAAAAACAGATAATAGAACATGATTAATAAGCACAATGAGATAGATTTAAGCATAAATAAGCTAGCAGGTAAGCAGAATAAGCAAATTATTAAGCTAATAAGCAGAATTATACTAAAATATTTAAAACAGAAAGGTAAATGAGTTATAGAACCTGAATCCCAGCTAAACAGGGATTATTGCTCAACAAGAGCTTATGTCTACAAGCTCTGGCTTATTTAGAATAAGCCAGTGAGGTCTATGGATCCTTCCAGGTTTGATCCATCATCCATTTTTGAGCTGAGGTAATTGAGGGAGTATTTGAGTATTATAAAGCTTATTTAAGCTTTTTGAGCTTAGATGAGCAGCTTATGAGTAGCTTAAGAGCTTAAGAGCTTATTTTAACAAATCAGAGCTTATTTAACCATTTAATGAAAAACAAAATACACAATTAAGAAACTTAAACTTTTATTAATAAAAGGTGCTTGATTACAAAAGTGAAACTTGAAATTACATTAAAACATTACTTGAAAAGGAAAATTACAATTTAAAAGCTACTTAAAAAGCTACGCTAAGTTCTACTCCTAGATATCTCTCTTGTGAGTGATGAAGGCTTCTATTTATAGGCCTGGATGAAGCTTCTAGGTCCTTAGTCTGTTATATGCTCCCATCAATCATGTCCCTTGAATCTTAGCAATCATTGGATACCATCTTTGAGCCATTGGATTAGATTGAGGAGCACACGGATTGCTAACGTGGCATTCCGTGTGTCAGACTCATTGTGCTTCTTTTGCAAAGGAATTAGTGTAAAAATCCCATCCTTGTGTGTTTCTTGTTAGTCCCACGTGTCCAATCTTGTGGGTTTCCACCAATGAGAGCATCATGTGACGTTTTCTTTTGCCAAATCATAGCTTGGTACTTGAATTATGCTGCCACATCACTAATTATGATTTGCCCTTTGTTTTTTAACGCAGGGTAAATGGGGAAGGAGATGAATAGTGGTAACTCCTTTTCCCGCGTAAAAACTTGTACAAAAGGTGAGGGTTTGACTTTGGTGAAATGGGGTTTGACCCTGGGTTTTTATAAAATGGGATTGTGGGCCAGAAGTTTTATGTTAAAAGAAATGGGCCACAAATTTGTTTTGGTTTAATATAGAAAGATAACGAGTGTAATTCTTTTTAATAGAAAGGTAAACAACCGTTGGGCCCCCCCCCTTAAAAAAGGGTTATTTGTGAAATATGTTTAACAATGAGGGTTGTTTTGGGTATTTTTAGGTTTTGTCATTTAGTGAGTTGACTTTGGTTGACCAAGGGTTGACTAGAGTTGACTATTGATGACCTTGATAGCATTCTCCCGGCTCTTGTACACTCTTTTTCGTCTCGTGTCCGTGTTTGTCCGGCTTTGACTGTTTTCTTGAGATTTTTGCAATATCCGTACCTACACAATCACAAAGATAAAACAAACCATATACAGGTATTTTAAGCACAATTTTGGTCTTTTAAGGGTCTTTCTTGATATAAAACGGATATGTGTTTTCACGCATATCAACAACTCATTAGTCGACAAATATTTTGGTCTGGTACTTTGTGACGATTGTATAAGAAACTTATTAAACAAACAATTAAAGGTTAATTTGGGTCAACCAAGTCTATTGGGACGACCTTGACTTACCAATCCCTAACTACACGTGACAAGGATATACTTGCTCGAATGTATTCCTAGTTAACCGATAGTTCTTGTTTATAAATTTAAAGTTTCGTGTGAACCAATAAACTCTCGTGACAATTGTGGGTACTATTTAGTTTATACAAGAATGTAAGGTCTTTGACATTGCGACGTAGAGTTCCAACAAGTTTTTTTTTATTTATGACAATATAATTTGCATAAAAATGTGTTTGGTTCCTTGAGTGATTTTCTTATCATAAGAAACAAATGTTGGCTCGTATCGTTTGTCTTAACCGTCTAAATGTATGTGTTACCTAGTCAAAAACAATCTCGCCTCTGAACTTACTAAAAGTTTAGTCATTTAATCAGTTTATATTTGATGTTAAGTTTAAACCATTTTCATGGTAATTCAATTATAGGTTTCTTGAGCCTCATCGAATACATTTCTAAAGTTTACTAGCATCTTTAACTATAACTTTAAGTATCATTTTTTCATTATAATTTCTAAGTTAAACAACTCATAATGAAACTCAAAACAATACTGATAAGAGCAAAAGTAATTTTGTAAATAAATAATAACAATAACATAAAACTTGTTTAGTAGTGGTAACTTGTTGAGAATTTAAAGTATGATCTATGTTTTTAAAAGCTAATATTAAATAAAAAAAACTTCAAAAGCTTAAAGTGGAGTGCCGGTTTCGACATTACATGTTCTTTACTATCGTTTATTGTTGGTCCAAACTAAGATTATAAATATACTTTAGTTTGTTGAGTACTCAAATTTTTTTGTTGTAGTTTGATTTGTTTATTAATATAGTTATTGTATTTCTATAATATAAATCATTTTAGTAATTGGTATATAGTAAAATGACAAGGTTAGTTAATATAAGCAAATATTAACAAATTGTAACTAAACATACATACAGTTAAGTTATATATAAAAAATGGTATAATAACTTTTTGAGTACATAATTATTCTTTGAAATATGGTGATTATTCATTGATTACGTAAATTAGTATTACATGAGTGTATTATACATGTTTGAGTAAATTGAATAAAAAAAAGAATTACATCCATACAGAAAGAGAAGCACAAGTAAAGAAAAGGAAGGGCACTATAAAAGTGAAGGAACCACGTAAATAATGGATATATGACTTGAAGTATCAACTGTGATACAAATATGAGCCCATGACATCCTTTTATATTAAAAAACTATTCTATGAATCCTTATAGAAACATCTAAAGTGTAATATTTTAAAAACTAGTTTGGCTCGATTAGCTCGTTCGACTTGACTAGCTCGTTTAGCTTGTTCGACTCGAATAATTAAACGATCTTTCGAACAAGTCGAGCAAAATATTAGATTTGAAAGCTTGACTCGTGAAACTAATCGAGCACAAATTTTTGTTTGAACTCGACTCGAGCTCGATAATTTTCATGCTCGACTCGAGATAAACGAGCTCGAGCTTGAGTAGCTCGTTAAAAGCTTGACTCATTAACACCCCTAGTCCAGAGGGATCAGGGATACAGGATAGTAGCGACAGGACAACAGAGTGCTGATATGTCAGAGAGGATCCGAGAGCTAACGCAGGATAATATGA
The DNA here is from genome assembly GCA_026074375.1 of Tanacetum coccineum. NCBI lineage: Eukaryota > Viridiplantae > Streptophyta > Magnoliopsida > Asterales > Asteraceae > Tanacetum > Tanacetum coccineum. The sequence goes on along the minus strand of BQNB010038390.1, from coordinate 24,496 downwards.
GACTTAGAGACATGATGGATGTTGCGAGTCAAAGAGTTACCCGGTCACAGCGTAGGGAGTTGCGTGTTCAGAGGGAGATGAGACAGATTTGGCATTTCAGATTTTATGACCGTATGAGGATTGCTAGGCTTGAGGCTTGTGCCAGGAGGCATTTAGGTTACCATTCTTAGATTATTCCTTGAGTATCTTAGTGTTGACTTATAGAACCTAGCAGTAGCTAGTTATTAGGGATTTATAAATCCTATATTTTGGAACCGTGTTGTAACATTTAGTATTGATGATATAAAATCAAATGTTACCATTCCATGATCGATATTCTTAACTTAATGATATATTTTATTTTGCTTATTGTATATTGCATTATTACTAAATCGTGGCATTATCATGAAGTTATTATGATTTTGTATTTCCGTATAATAATACTTGTTATTTTCGAACCCCGTTAACAATCTCGTATCGCCATGAAATTTCATCGTGTTGTGTATTGTTATGCTGTAGGACAATGCCTAACACTCGATCTGGAGCATCAAGGACACGTGAAGGAATTAATGAGCAAATCGATCGCCAAATGGCAGGAGCGTTGGGAACTCGTACCACTGCAGGATCCTTGAACCCCTTATGAGAGACGGGGGTGGTCAAGAGGAAGTAAATGGAAATGGAGGAAATGGGAATGGAGGGAATGGAGGAAATGGAAATGGTAATGAGAACGGAGGAGGAAATGGCTATAACTTCGGAGTAGGGATGGAAAAAGCACCCAAACCAATGGGGAAAACAGAAACCCAAACCGGTTGGGTCAGGTTCGGGGACGGGTTGGCGGGTTTGGATACGGGTTCGGGTAGAAATATTCTTTTTTCCTGGGTACGGGTTCAGTTGCGGGTTCTGGTAATACCCGCCCCATTTACCTGTATCTGTACTCGTACCCGTTTACCCAAAACCGTACCCGTTTTTATTGCCATTTTTATATAAGGTCAATTTGGGGTCCTAGCATTGTACAAAATATTTGACTACTCGTATTCTAAAAGTTATTTTTACCAACCATATCTTGGTAATTACAAACAATTAGTCACGCCTAACTTTTTATTTTTCCGTATCTGTTATTTCATCTTCGGAGTTTATATCTCGAGGTTCATCTTTTATCTTTTTTATTTTATTTTTAATGCATTAATTGTTTGTTTATTTAATCATTTAATTATCCATTGAAATTGTATACATAATTATTTAACTTGAAATCCTTACAATAGTAATGAGAGTGTAAATGTGTATTCATCATTTGATCATTTTCGCATTTCATACTTAGGCATATTTTTTACACTGTCCATGAACAAAATCATATTTTTCTTACATTGTTCATGTCCAACGAATAATCAAATGCGGATAACCGAAACCCGCGGGTAAACCCAAAAAACCAATGGATAATACTAACCGGGTATCCATCGGGTATTAGGGCGGATACCGGTTTGAAAATTATAAACGGGTGCGGGTACGGGTTCACTAAAACCCGACCCGTTGCCATCCCTACTTCGGAGGATTTGTGCCTGCTTGAGAGTGCACATATCAAGACTTCCTGAAGTGCCAGCCACTTAGCTTTAATGGGACAGAAGGAGTTGTTGGGTTAACTCGTTGGTTCGAGAAGATGGAAACGGTATTCCACATTAGCAACTGTCCAGAGAGGTACCAAGTAAAGTATGCTTCGTTGGCACGGCTCTGACAGTGCATTGAAACATGGTGGAACTCCAAAAAGAAGAAACAAATGGGATTGAGGACGCCCTATGCCATGAGTTAGGCAGAACTTATGAAGTTGATAGACAAAAGTTTAACTGTACCTAGAACGAGGACTGTCCAAAAGAAGAAGACCGAGTTGTGTAACTTGTGTGAATGTGAATTTACTTAACTGCTATACCAAGAAGATTTCAGGAATTGATGTTGTTGTGTACTAGAATGGTCCCAAATGAGGAGGACAAAGTTGAGAGATTCGTTGGAGGGTTGCCTGATAATATTCAGGGGAATGTGATCGATGTTGAACCCACTAAACTTTAAGATGCAATACGTGTTGCCGACCAACTTAATGATCAAAAAGCAGAAGGGATATCAGAAGTGCCTGAAAACAAAGAATGTTGGTAGAAAAACACGAGAGCAATCGAGGGCAACAACCAGTTTTCAAGCGACAAAATGTTGGAGGCCAGAATATGGCAAGAGCTTACACGGTTGGGAACAATGAGAAAAAGGGGTATGTTGGATCTCTTCCATACTGCAACAAGTGCAAGTTGCACTATGCAGGGCCGTGTATTGTGAGGTGTGGAAACTGTAAGAGAGTCGGTCATATAACTAGAGATTGTACGACTACAGTTTCTCCAAACACTCAGAGAGCCCCAGTTGGGAATCAGTCTGGTTATTAATTTGTTATGAGTGGTGGAGGCCGAACATTTAGGAAAGATTTTACCTAAGTTTTGAGAATCATAACGTAGAAAAACAAGATAGAAACAAGAATGGAAACAAAGAGTGTAACCATACCTGGATGTAATGAAGCTACGGCAAAAGGCTTACAGCTATGGAGTAGGATGAGCAAACCCCGATTTTCCAACGTTGGTCACGGGTACTTTCCTTCATCAATAACCGTTAGCTTCTATGTTAATCGTTCGGGAGCCAATAAAAGATAGGAGTTTTGAGTCTCTACCTTATGTTTTTTTTTTTTTGCTAATTATGTTGCACCATCCACTTATAGCATAAGTTATGCCGTAAAAACTTGCCGATGGAAGAATTTCATAAACAAATGTTGTCCTTAGTGATGCTGTACGTAAGGATTATAGGTCATCCTTATCGACCATAGATCTAATCACCGTAGAAACTTTGGTAGTTTTTCGAACGTCATCATCAGTATGGATTGGTTGGCGAAGTACCACGCGGTAATCGTTTGTGACGAAAAGGTCGTCCGTATACCTTTTGGAGATGAAGTGTTGATAGTTTGAGGTGATGACTATGACGGCAGAAGAAAGTCAAAGCTGAACATCATATCGTGTATGAGAACCCAGAAGTATATACAGAAGGGATGTCAAGTTTATCTAGCGCAAGTTACATCCAAGAAGACTGAGGACCAGTCAAAGGAGAAGCGGCTTGAGGACGGTCGATCGACGGAAATTTCCCAAAAGTCCCTTATCCAGAGAGACTTGCCTGGGCTACCGCCCTGCTCGGCAAGTTGAATTTCAAATCGACTTAGTCCCTGGTGCTGCACCTGTAGCACGAGCCCCGTACCGATTAACACCAGCCGAACTGCAAGAGTTATCCACTCAGTTACAAAAACTTTCTGATAGAGGATTTATAAGACCCAGTTCCTCACCCTAGGGAGCTCCTGTTTTGTTTGTCAAAAAGAAAGATGGATCTTTTCGGACAGAGGATTTATAAGGCCGAGTTTCTCACCTTGGGGAGCACTAGTTTTGTTTGTCAAGAAGAAAGATGGTTCTTTTCGGATGAGTATCGACTATCGTAAACTGAACAAGCTTACTGTGAAGAACCGAGACCCACTTCCGAGAATCGACGATTTGTTTGATCAACTGCAAGGATCAAGAGTCTACTCTAAGATCGACCTGAGATCTGGTTATCATTAACTTAGAGTTCGTGAGGAAGACATTTCAAAGACAGCATTTAAAACTCGCTATGGACACTACGAGTTCCAAGTAATGCCGTTTGGTTTGACTAACGCACCAGCAGTTTTCATGGACTTGATGAATAGGGTGTGCAAACCATATCTGGATAGATTCGTGATTGTATTCATCGATGATATTTTGATCTACTGCAAAAGCAGAAAGGAACATGAAGGACACCTTAAGTCGATCTTGAATCTATTAAAGAAAGAATAATTGTACGCCAAGTTCTCAAAGTGTGAGTTTTGGCTGTCGAAGGTACAATTTCTTGGTCACGTGATTGATAGTGAAGGCATTCACGTTGATCCCGCAAAGATTGAAGCAATCAAGGATTGGGCGTCACCCAAGACACCCACCGAGATTCATCAATTTCTAGGTTTGGCTAGTTACTACCGGTGATTCATCGAAGGATTTTCAAAAATCGCTAGACCTATGACGAAATTGACTCAAAAAAGCGTGAAGTTTGAATGGGGAGAAAAGGAAGAAGCTGCATTCCAGTTGTTGAAGCAAAAGTTGTGTAGTGCGCCGATTTTGGCTTTACCAGAGGGAAGTGAGAACTTCATGGTATATTGCGATGCTTCGCATAAAGGGTTGGGCGCGGTTTTGATGCAGAGAGAGAAGGTCATAGCTTACGCATCCCGCCAACTCAAGGTTCACGAGAAAACTATACCACACACGACCTAGAGCTTGGTGCAGTAGTGTTTGCCTTGAAAATGTGGAGACATTATCTATACGGTACCAAGTGTGTTGTGTTCACTGATCATAAGAGTTTGCAACACATTCTCTATCCATAAAAAAAAAAAAAAAAAAAAAACAAAGAGCTGAATATGAGTCAAAGACGTTGGTTAGAATTGCTGAGCGACTACGACTGTGAGATTCGATATCATCCAGGAAAGGCGAACGTGGTGGCTGATGCCCTGAGTCAAAAGGAAAGAAGCAAGCCGCTACGAGTTCGAGCCTTGGTTATGACTATAGGGTTAAACTTTCTAAGCAGATTTTGAGTGCTCAATCGGAAGCCAGAAAGGAAGAGAACTTCATCAACAAAGATTTGCGTGGCATGATTAATAAGTTAAAACCTCACGCTGAAGGAACGTTATGCTTAAACAATCGAAGTTGGATTCCGTGTCTTGGTGATTTGAGGGCCTTGATTATGCATGATAGGCATAAGTCGAAATTATTCCATTACCAACACACCCCCCCCGCCCCCCTCCACGCCTGGATTCGGATAAGATGTATCAGGACTTGAAGAAGTTATATTGGTGGCCTAACATGAAAGCAGAAATTGCCACTTATGTCAACAAGTGTTTAACATGTGCAAAGGTTAAGATAGAATATCAGAAACCATCTGGTTTGTTGGTTCAACTAGAGATCCCACAATGGAAATGGGAGAACATAACAATGGACTTTGTGACTAAACTGCCGAGGACAGCGGCTGGGCAAGACACGATTTGGGTAATCATTGATCGTCTCACTAAATCTGCTCATTTCTTGCCTATGAGAGAAGATGACACGTTAGAAAAATTGACAAGACAATACTTGAAGGAAGTAGTCTCAAAGCATGGAGTACCGGTTTCGATCATCTCTAATCGCGATGGAAAATTTACTTCACATTTTTTAAAGTCTCTACATAAAGCATTAGGTACTCGATTGGATATGAGTACAGCCTACCATCCAGAGACCGATGGTCAGAGTGAGAGAACCATTCAAACGTTAGAGGATATGTTACGTGCCTGTGTACTCGACTTTGGAAAAGGTTGGGATAAACACTCACCGTTGGTAGAATTTTCGTATAACAACAGTTACCATACCAGCATTAAGGCTGCTCCGTTTGAGGCATTGTATGGGCGCAAGTGTCGATCACCTATCTGCTGGGCTGAAGTTGGGGACAGTCAGCTCACTGGCCCAGAGATCATCCATGAGACAACCGAGAGAATAGTTCAAATCAAGAGCCATATCCAAGCCGCCCGTGTTCGTCAAAAGAGCTATGCCGATGTAAGACGAAAACCTCTTGAGTTTCAAGTAGGAGATAAGGTCATGTTGAAAGTATCTCCTTGGAAAGGAGTAATACGTTTTGGCAAACGGGGAAAGCTGAACCCTCGTTATATTGGACCTTTTAAGATCATTGCCAAAGTAGGAACCGTTGCCTATCGTCTAGAACTTCCAGAGAAGTTGAGTAGAGTTCATAGTACGTTTCACGTCTCGAAATTGAAGAAATGCATGGCTGATGAACCACTTGCTATACCATTGGATGAGATCCAAGTTGACGACAAATTGAATTTCATTGAAGAACCTGTCGAGATTATGGACCGTGAGGTCAAGCGTCTGAAGCAGAGTCGTATTCCGATTGTCAAAGTACGCTGGAACTCCAAGAGAGGTCCTGAGTTCACCTGGGAGCGTGAAGACCAAATGCAAAAGAAATACCCGCACCTTTTCACCAACTCTGCACCCGCCGCAGAGGTTGCGTCCTAAGCTTTGAGGACAAAGCTTCTTTAACGGGGAAAGAATGTGACAACCCGAGAATTTCCGTTCAATAAGTTAGCCGTTTCCGTGTAGTAATTTGAATTTTTAAATGTTTCGTTAGCTGTACCGTTTAACCGGGAAGTTATTTCATTATTATCTGAGAATCATCGCCGGGAGCGAACCGGGACACCAAATGTTGTAGTATTTTGGCAATAGCCACGTTTTTATGTTTTAAAGCAATATTTAAAATTTTATAATTTTCCGTGTTACCGTTACTCGTTTTGTTATTTACGTGATCCGTGGAAACTTAACTACACTTTGTTGTGCATGCATGCTTAGAAATTAATTCATCAACTAGCACTAGTTCCCTAGAAACTTGGAGACCATTTTGGTCCCCCCCCTTGCCTTGTTATACCGTCGAACAAACACCCCTTGCACCCTCTTGGATGCCAAAATTTTGAATAATATTCCTTGACAAGCTTGCATGGTTTATGGAAATGGGACTAGTACTAGCAACCTTGTGATTTGTGGATCATTTTGGTCCCCCTCCCCTTCCTTGTCTCATTTTCGGTACACACACACACTATTAGTATGTGAAGTAAACATTGGGTTATATAATCCATCTTATATTCATTTGTTCATTCATAACACACACATACTTGCATCTTGAGTTTTTCTCTTCTCCTTTGTTCCCTTAACCCACGAAAAACACAAACATACATACAAATCCATATATTTTTCATCTTTGATCAAAAACACTTGAAGATTTATTGAAGGTTTGATCATTTGTATCATCCGGGTATTTGTTAAATAACATTTGGGTTGTTATTAATCTTTGTTCACTATCCAAATCTTCTAATTTTTGTAAGTCTTCAAATTCTCAAATAACTTGTACTTTCATACTTCTTATGATGCATACATACTAGTTGTACAATTCATTTTGTAAAAACAATGGTTTAAAAACTATATAAACCCTAAAAGGGTATGTATATATTTCGAAATACATATAAATATATATAAGGAAATTCTAGTTTTGTGATCGTGGTTATTTTCGTGTAATAAAAATGATATGCTATAGTTCATTTTGTCCGGCTTATGTTTAATATGCTTTTGGAAAGCTTATTTAATTATTTTGAGCTTATTAGGGCTTATATATGTTTCGGCCCAAATAGAAAACAAAGAAAGATTTATTGTTTAGCTTATTTTGTTTGGACATATATTTTGTTAGCTTATTTTCTAGTTTTTTTTGAAAGGACAAATGATAAACTTATTCGGCTCAATGAATAAGCTCGAATATAGTTTATTAGGGCTCAAAGCCACGTCCCACATACAAGACCCAACACCATGAGATTATTTTTGAGCTTATATGGTTTGGCTTATTATACTTGACTTATTGTGAGCTTATTGATAGCTTATCTAAAGGTTACGTATTTATTACTTAATATTTTGCTTATCGGATTAAATGGGTAAGTAAAACTATATTTTCGGACTTAACGGGCCAAAGCCTAACATATATGCAAACCACCAAAGCATAAAAGCTACGGTGTAGTTTATTGGATAAGTTCGTGAGTGACTTATTTAATAATGTACGAGTTAGATGTTTTACGTTTAATTATTTTTAGACGTCGAACGTTATAAATAATAACGGATTTGTCGATATATGAACTTGTAATTATGAAAAGCAGATTAAAAGTGATTTGAAAGAGGGTTTTTAATAAAGTCTACGACTTTAGAAAACGTGTAAACACGAACGGGTCATGCCAAATTTTTTATAAATTACCATACTTAGTAAGGCCGAGTTCATCACCTTGGGGAGCACCAGTTTTATTTGTCAAGAAGAAAGATGGTTCTTTTCGGATGTGTATCGACTATCGTGAACTGAACAAGCTTATTGTGAAGAACCGATACCTACTTCCGAGGATCGACGATTTGTTTGATCAATTGCAAGGATCAAGAGTCTACTCGAAGATCGACCTGAGATCTGGTTATCATCAACTCAGAGTTTGTGAGGAAGACATTTCAAAGACAGCATTTAGGACTCGCTATGGTCACTACGAGTTCCAAGTAATGCCATTTGGTTTGACTAACGCACCAGCAGTTTTCATAGACTTGATGAATAGGGTGTGCAAACCATATCTAGATAGATTCGTGATTGTATTCATCGATGACATTTTGATCTACTCCAAAAGCAGAAAGGAGCATGAAGGACATCTTAAGTTGATCTTGAAATTATTAAAGAAGGAAGAATTATACGCCAAGTTCTCAAAGTGTGAGTTTTGGCTGTCGAAGGTATAATTTCTCGGTCACGTGATTGATAGCGAAGGCATTCACGTTGATCCCGCGAAGATTGAGGCAATCCAAGATTGGGCGTTACCCAAGACACCTACCGAGATTCATCAATTCTTAGGTTTGGCCGGTTACTACCGACGATTTATCGAAGGCTTTTCAAAAATCGCTAGACCTATGACGAAACTGACTCAGAAGAGCGTGAAGTTTGAATGGGGAGAAAAGGCAGAAGCTGCATTCCAGTTGTTGAAGCAAAAGTTGTGTAGTGCGCCGATTTTGGCTTTACCAGAGGGAAGTGAGAACTTCGTGGTATATTGCGATGCTTCGCATAAAGGGTTGGGCGCGGTTTTGATGCAGAGAGAGAAGGTCATAGCTTACGCATCCCGCCAACTCAAGGTTCACGAGAAGAACTATACCACACACGACCTAGAGCTTGGTGCAGTAGTGTTTGCCCTGAAAATGTGGAGACATTATCTGTACGGTACCAAGTGCGTTGTGTTCACTGATCATAAGAGTTTGCAACACATTCTCGACCAGAAGGAGCTGAATATGAGGCAAAGACGTTGGTTAGAATTGTTGAGCGACTACGACTGTGAGATTCGATATCATCCAGGAAAGGCGAACGTGGTGGCTGATGCCCTGAGTCGAAAGGAAAGAAGCAAGCCGCTACGAGTTCGAGCCTTGGTTATGACTATAGGGTTAAACCTTCCTAAGCAGATTTTGAGTGCTCAATCGGAAGCCAGAAAGGAAGAGAACTTCATCAACGAAGATTTGCGTGGCATGATTAACAAGTTAGAACCTCGCGCTGACGGAACGTTATGCTTAAACAATCGAAGTTGGATTCCGTGTCTTGGTGATTTGAGGGCCTTGATTATGCATGAGTCGCATAAGTCGAAGTATTCCATCCACCCTGGATCGGATAAGATGTATCAGGACTTGAAGAAGTTATATTGGTGGCCTAACATGAAAGCAGAGATTGCCACTTATGTCAGCAAGTGTTTAACATGTGCAAAGGTTAAGATAGAATATCAGAAACCATCTGGTTTGTTGGTTCAACCAGAGATCCCACAATGGAAATGGGAGAACATAACAATGGACTTTGTGACTAAACTGCCGAGAACAGCGGCTGGGCAAGACACGATTTGGGTAATCGTTGATCGTCTTACTAAATCTGCTCATTTCTTGCCTATGAGAGAAGATGACACGTAAGAAAAATTGACGAGACAATACTTGAAGGAAGTAGTCTTAAAGCATGGAGTACCGGTTTCGATCATCTCTAATCGCGATTGAAAATTTACTTCACATTTTTAGAAGTCTCTACATAAAGCATTAGGTACTCGATTGGATATAAGAACAGCCTACCATCCAGAGACCGATGGTCAGAGTGAGAGAACCATTCAAACGTTAGAGGATATGTTACGTACCTGTGTACTCGACTTTGGAAAAGGTTAGGATAAACACTTACCGTTGGTATAATTTTCATATAACAATAGTTACCATACCAGCATTAAGGCTGCTCCGTTTGAGGCATTGTATGGGCGCAAGTGTCGATCACCCATCTGTTGGGCTGAAGTTGGGGACAGTTAGCTCACTGGCCCAGAGATCATCCACAAGACAACCGAGAGAATAGTTCAAATCAAGAGCCATATCCAAGCCGCCCGTGATCGTCAAAAGAGCTATACCGATGTAAGGCGAAAACCTCTTGACTTTTAAGTAGGAGATAAGGTCGTGCTGAAAGTATCTCCTTAGAAAGGAGCGATACGTTTTGGCAAACGGGGAAAGCTGAACCCTCGTTACATTGGACCTTTTAAGATTATTGCCAAAGTAGGAACCATTTCCTATCGTCTAGAACTTCCAAAGAAGTTGAGTAGAGTTCATAGTACATTTCACGTCTCGAAATTGAAGAAATGCATGGCTGATGAACCGCTTGCTATACCATTGGATGAGATCCAAGTTGACGACAAACTGAACTTCATCGAAGAACCTGTCGAGATTATGGACCGTGAGGTCAAGCGTCTGAAGCAGAGTCGTATTCCGATTGTCAAAGTGCGCTGGAACTCCAAGAGAGGTCCTGAGTTCACCTGGGAGCGTGAAGACCAAATGCAAAAGAAATACCCGCACCTTTTCACCAACTCTGCACCCGCCGCAGAGGTTGCGTCCTAAGCTTTGAGGACAAAGCTTCTTTAACGGGGAAAGAATGTGACAACCCGAGAATTTCCGTTCAATAAGTTAGCCGTTTCCGTGTAGTAATTTGAATTTTTAAATGTTTCGTTTAGCTTTACCGTTTAACCGGGAAATTGTTTCGTTATTATCTGAGAACCGTCTCCGGGAGCGAACCGGGACACCAAACGTTGTAGTATTTTGGCAATAGCCAGGTTTTTATGTTTTAAGGCAATGTTTAAAATTTCATAATTTTCTGTGTTACCGTTACCCGATTCGTTGTTTACGTGATACGCGTTGTTAATCTATACATATGCATGTGCATGCTATACCTTGGAAATTAATTCACAAAAGAGCACTAGTGATCCTAGAAAGTGGGAAAAATATTTTTGGTCCCCCTTTTTGCCTTATACCAACCGGACACACACACACTCTTGACTTAGGATCCTTTTTTTTCAAATTGATACAAGTTAAACTAACTTCCTACATAATGGCTTGCACCATGTCCTTGCTAAACTCCCATTTGAGGATCAAAATGGTCCCCTTGTGCCTTGTCCCCTCCTAACCCACGACACACACTAGGTGTGTGTGTGTGTGTGTGACTTTTGTTGTATATACATAAACCCTTAACCTCATTTCTCATTTCATTCACACATACACTTTGCATTTACTCTTTCTTTCTCTCTTGCTCATCTCTTTGCCGAAACACCAAGCACACACAAACCCACTTGTTTTTAATTTTTGATCATCCACTTGAAGATATATTGTTCGTGTTGATTGTTAGTTCATCCGGGTAATTTGTAAAACAACGTTTGGGTTGTTTTTGATTTCTAATCCACCTTTCGTCGTGCTTCTTTGTAAGTCATCTTTACTTTTCATAAATAAAGTTTACTTTGCATTCGTATGTCATCCTGAACAAGTGTATTAAGCGGATCGTTGTGAAAATCATTATCTAGTTTTCTATAAAACTACAAGTCTCAAAGTTTAATATATTTCTTTATAAATGGAAGAAAATAAAAAGTAGTTGTACTTTTGCATTTAAAAGTTCATTATGACTATGTTGATATATATATTGCTATTGCTACGGCTATATCGTTTACTTAAAGATTTATCGTATGTTGAGTTAAATATCGTTGGCGAAAAGATTATAGATTGTTTGGATATTGTTGTAAGCGTAGTTGAATGTCGAAGAGGTTTAGGTTTAGAACGGACTTGTTGCGATATTTGAGGTGTTGTCGAAAATATATCGGATATACTTGCGAGTCAATAAAAGATGTACTTTGTAAAATAGATAGTTTCACGAGTCGAGGTTGATAAAAAAATGGAAAGTCTATATTTTTAGAAAGGTCATGCCGAAATTTCGTAAACTTTATAAAAGCGTCGAAAATATACCTTTATTTATCAAACTTATGGTAAAATGTAGAAAAACGTAAGTGTCGAGTTTGGGTCAACATTTTTAGTTATCGAGTCAACGTTGAAGTGTCGGGACACTAAAAGACGAAATACACTAAAAGACGAAATACACTAAAAGACGAAATGTACTAAAAGACGAAATACACTAAAAGACAAAATACACTAAAAGACAAAATACACTAAAAGACGAAATATTTTCTAAGATGTTTTGAAGTGTCGAGACTTGTCAAAACTTATAACTTTCGAAAGTACGTTTTAAAAAGGGATACGCCGTGTCTACTCGTGCTCGGATGATCAGTTCTTGCGTTAAGCGTTATTCGTTGTGCATCATACTTAAACGACGACTATATGATAGGTTGTCGCTAGAACCGTGAGATTCATTTTCACTTGATTGATTCCTTTTGATCCACTACCCGTATAAGGTGAGTTCATAGCCCCACTCTTTTACTCGTTTTGAATAAACTGTTTATAACTTGGGTGAGAACATTGCTTGCTTTTAAAACTGGACCAAGTACTTACGTATATTTTCCCTGTTTACGTGTTGCCTAAGTAGCTGTTAGACCACTACTGCTCGAACTATCATGAACTGTCAATCTCTTGACTGGAGGACCGATTGAGGGAGCGCGAATGAATAAATAGATCTATTGGGACTAATTGTCCCTATCCGGGTGAGTAGCGGCTCACTCCCTCGGCGCCCGATAAACGATATATTGTCATGTCGTACTGGTTAGGTTTGTCATTGGTCGAACACTGGATTGGGCACACAAATACTTATAGCAATTGTACATGCAACAAGCATAATAGCTTCAGTGTCATGAGCTTAGTGCAACGTAAATAAATATCTTTTATGTGAAGTTGTATCTGTTATAACTTCTCATACTGTTGATATCATGTGTCACTATAATAACGTTTGAACTAACCTATGAATTCACTCAACTTTAGTTGACTTTTAAAGCATGTTTTCCTCAGTGCATACATGGAGTGCTGTTGATTGGCTTATGTGAAGTCAATTTCTGTACGGTTTACAGAGATATATCTATGTCTTTAAATACCGTTGTTGAACTTATTTCATTTCCGCCTTTTAACTTTGAATCTTTTTTAAAATTTAATCGATGTATAACAATTATTATTATTTTTAAAACTTTGCAACGTGTTTTATTTTTTAAAACGTACCCTTAGAGGTCATTATTTATGCTTTGTATTTGAGATGCTCAATAAAGTCACGCCTCCGGACACGTATTCCGTCCAGACCCCGTCTGGGGGTGTGACAACATCGACACAACTACTTATGATTCTTTTACTTATAACTTTTTTATAGTTACTTACCTCGTCGGGCAAATACTTGTTGGTGATGCATAGGTCCAAAAGCTCTTTTTTTGTCGCTTTCCAGTCAAGAATTTATGTCAAAAATTCTTGGAATTTTTGACGATTATATTTCTTGGAAAAAACGTTTGAGAAGCTCGATAAACATTGAACATCATCGTCACAGTTTCTGTTGTTTACCCTTGATAACGTGAAACTTCTCTGTCTTTCTTAAAGTGCTGGAACACATCTATTACTGCTAAACATTAAAAAAAACAAAGATAATAACGTAAGACGTCAAAAAGCAACACAACAAATGATCTTTTGAAGGTTAAAACTAACCCAGAAAAAGCACAAACAATATAATGAAATAATACAATTAAGTCATCAAATTTGCGACATCAATACTTTTGAGAAAGTGTTTTTAAGGTAAATCCAACTGAACCCATACAAAAATTTACCCCTTATGATCTGTTACATAACTTGCATGTGCCCATTGTTGCAACCTCATATTCCCAACAAAAAAATTAACACCACGTCAGCGAGCATCCTAACTATCACAACACAAATAATACTCACATATACAATACTTGTTATCGATCTGCACACTCGGTAACTAAACAAATATCGCAAAATTAACCAAATTTTAACAGTTTCTTATATATAATCAACAAAAGTAACAAAACATTGCTACCACATGGTATTCAGATGCATATTTAACATATTAAGATCTAAAGGACCTACCCAAAAAGCGGGCAGTGCACACAGACTCCTACATGAACCACCATGAACACCCTGCATTTTCAAATATCTTTTTAGTCTCACATGCAATCAATCGCATAATAGTTACATTAAAAAATGATAAAAAAAATGTGACCCACATTTACCATAATTGCAAGCAACAAACCTCTGGGAATATTATTGGATAATCTTCTGTAAGTGGAGCAAGTTTCCTTGTGAGGAAGTCGTGTAAATATGAAACTTATTCTTTCATGGTACTCAATTACATAACTAAATTGACTGTTAGGGATGAAGTATACCCTGAAGGACAATCCAGAACAGTCGACGTATTTTTTCTTTCGGTAGACAAAATACATAGGCACATCAAGGGCGTATTCAACTTACTGCTCAAATATGAGGCCACAAGACAAAACATGTCTTAAAAATATAATATATAAATAAAACTAAGACCCTGTGGTGTATCGAATAGACCATGTAATCAATACTTACCCAAAAGAGTCGTCAAAGATAAAAGTGAGCATCCGAGCACGGTTGTTATCGATGTCTGTCCAAGTTTAGCTCATAAAAGAATATTTTTCAGCATCAGTATAAGTTTATAACTTCCAATATGTATTAATCTAAGAGTAATAACACAATCAAAATCAACTACTAAATTTAAAAAAAACATCCACAATAGTTTATGTTTACATGAATATTTTTTATATAATCTCAATCTTTAATTAAAAATTCAACTTTACTTAAATTATTACTAAATAATTACACTAACTTACTAATTGAAGACTGATGACGTATAGTAAGCATACCAAGCCTCCGGGCTTGGGCCACACTATCACTTGGGCTTCTGGGCCCAACTTAGCAGTCATGGGCCGAAACTAAACCCAATCCTGCATTGGTCACGGCCCGGACACAGCAAAACGGACGCGGACCTAACTATAGGATACTTCCATCCACGGAAAGCACACGCGTCCGTACACACGGTTATTACGGAACCTTGCCTGACAAGGGACCCACTCTGGCCACTAACTAAACAAACGAAATATTAGGAAACCCTAATATTTCGTTCGCTTATAAAAAGGGACCTTCTGACACAATGAACAGTATGATTTTCTCACTCTACATACACATACTTTCTCTCTCTACATGTTTACTTACTTTCACGCCGGAGTCTAACCGTGGGGTCCGTCCCCACGGTAAGACTAACAGTTTATTTGATTGTGCATGAAATCATCACTTCTCTTGCTCTAGTACAAGATCTAATGCTCAAATCATTCGGGAACTCGACCCGACGTATAATTTGAGTCCTATTCTAAACCCTACACTTATTTTGTACTAACAAGTGGCGCCATCCGTGGGACCGCAACGTAACCACGTTTTCTAAAATACTCATCATGAGCACTCACGAACAACACACCCCAACCGTTCCCACGTCCGCCGTACGGAACACTGGGGGAAGAAGTGGCCCACAAGGTCTCGAAGAGCCTACGCCTGACGAGGTCCTAAGAGAATTGTGCGACAAAAACTACCACCAACTCTTGCCACTCATTGCCGAAAAGATGCAAAAAGAAAAAGAGCAGCAAGATAAGCTTAATGCGGTAAAGGCACGCCTACTCTACGGCAACGAGACCGGAAAAAATCAAAGAAATCATGAAGAGTCGCATTACTCCGAATCCAAGACGCCAACTGCCAGAACAGAGCCAAAAAGGAGGCATGGAAATAGGCGCTCCCGAAGCCCGACACCGGTTGCCAGTGTCTTTAAAAGACTCAAACAAAACAGACCTCCTTCACCTAGGCCAGCCGTAGAAGGAGGTGGTGAGTTCAATAGGTTTGGGATGAAAAGAACTAAGTGCTCTGCACGTCTACAACCAGCCATCAGGGTTCCCACGAAAAGGAAACCGAGGTGCAACCAAAGAAGCATCATCATAGGGGCACGTCGTACCGGGAAACTAGCGGACATTCGGAGAGTGAAGATAGTGAGGGAGGTCACTAGAAGTCCAAATCAAGAAGACACATGTCAAACACCTACGAAGATGATCTCTCTCAGCCTTGGACGTGTGAGGAAAGAAACCTTTTCACACCTCGTATCCGGCATTTCAATTTCCTAAGGATAAGGATGCCCAGCCACGTCAAGACATATGATGGAAGCGGGGATTCGGAAGATCATTTAAAGCTATTCCAGGCCGCTGCAAAGACAAAGAGGTGGGTAATGCCACCATGGTGTCACATGTTCAACTCAACGCTCACTGGAAACGCTAGAGTTTGGTTCGACAAACTCCCAAGCGAATCCATTGACAGCTATGAAGATTTGAGAACAGCATTCACGGAAAATTATCTCCAACAAACAAAACACATCAAGGATCCGGTGGAGATACATCATATCAAGCAAATAGATGGAGAATCCACGAAGGACTTTATGGAAAGATACAAAGCAGAAATCATGGATGTGGAAGGAGCACCGGAATGCATGAAGATCTCCGGATTCATGCACGGTATAACCCACCCTGAGCTGATCAAGCATTTATACGAGAAAATTCAGAGGTCAATGGACGAAATGTACAGGGTGACTACGTCTTTTCTGCAAAGGGAAGTTGCCGCATTCAGTCATAGTCGGAAAAAAGCACCCGCATTCTATTTATTATTTCACACTTAATATTAAACATTTATGCAATTGTAACCCTCGACCTTTTAGAAGGCTGCAACATCGGTTGTGAACCGGCAAGATGCAGCAAACTTTTATCAGTCTCGGATGTTTATTATTCTTACTATGGGCTTTCTTTTAGAAGACTACCACATCGGTTGTGAGCCGGCAAGAGGTAGTAAACTTTTATCAACCCACAGCTTTTATTATAATATTTTTAATAATTTTCTTTATCATCATATATATATATATATATATATATATATATATATATATATATATATATATATATATATATATATATATACATAAATTATTATATATTATATACATACATATAATATAATATATATCTATATATATATGTATAATATAAATATATATAACATAATATATATATTCATATATAATATACATACATATATAGATATACATACATAAAAATATATAGCATACATACATATATACATATGTAATATTATAAATATATGTATATATATAATATATGTATGTATAATATATATAATGTATATATATATATATATATATAAAATATATATATGTATATATATATGTATATATATATATATATATATATATATAGAAGACTTCTTTTTGAAAAAATCAAGTATAAATTTGAACTAAGACTAAAAATTTTGTTATATATTACATAAAAATTTGTTGATTTAAGTTTAATCTCCAAAAACAGCACGTATATTAATCCGGTTAAGAGCTTATGGGAGAAAAAGCAACAAGCTACATACATGAGCTCTTAAGATTTCCAAATAATCCTTGTTTAGCATCCTACTCATACTTAACTCTTATCATTTTTTGTTCTTCGCAAATTAGCGAACGCTTAGCCTAAAAGTTAAGGAACAAGCTAGAGCTCAACACGCTCGATCGGGTCAAAATTTACTCTTATTCTACCCAGCAGGAAAGTCAAAATTGAAACACAATTCTTATTTTATTTTTGAAATTTTAAAAAAAAATTCTATTTTTGAAAATTTTTTGGTGGGAAAACGGGGTATGTGAGAACAACGGGAAAAAGTAGGCAAGATAATATCGAAGATATACTACCCCATACTAAAATCAAACATTGTCCTCAATGTTTCCTAGCCTAAGACTTAAAAACCCCATACTAGAACTCAAAAAGGTCGAATGTATAACTCAAGCCTGAAGAAAGTATCACAAAAATCTTTAGCCGTTTATTAAGTGTGCTATAAGATAAATGTTAGACGATAATAATCTTTAGGATATCGGATTTCCCCAAACTAATGGCAAGCAAAGGCTAGGAAGCTCGAGTGGACCGGGACAAAACACCGAACACGAGAGTCTTCAGAAAATTTGGGTCTATCCTGCAAACAATCACAAGTACAAACAACAAACACAAAGAACGGAAGAGTACAAGCCTCCTCACAACACATTAGAAATAAGGAAGAAAATGGAAAATGGATAAGCATGGGGTGCCTCCCACGAAGCGCTTTGTTTTTGGTAACCGAGTCACATAGCTTGACTCGATCCCTGAATTCATTCGTCCTTAGGGAAAGTCTGGAGATCTGGGACAACCATGGTTGGTGTGTCCCCTCCGAAGTAGTGCTTAAGTCGGTGGCAGTTCACTTTGAAGTTTGATCCGTCAGAGTGAGATAATTTTGCAGTGCCATATGGAAAAACTTCAGTTATAGTGAAAGGGTCGGACCATCGGGTTTTAAGCTTTCCCGAGAATATCTTTAGACGAGAGTTGAAAAGCAAGACTTGATCACCAACATTGAAAATGCGGTTTTTGATCTTTGAGTCGTGAAGCTTCTTTGTCCTCTCCTTATAAATCAAAGAATTCTCGTATGCTTGATCACGAAGCTCATTGAGTTCATTAAGTTGCAGCTTACGGTGATCGCCCGCGGTTTTAAGATCGAAATTAGCATGTTTTAATGCCCAATACGCTCTATGCTCTAATTCGATAGGTAGATGACACGGCTTTCCATACACGAGCTTGTAAGGTGTGCAACCAATTGGTGTCTTATAAGCGGTACGAAATGCCCATAGAGCGTCATCAAGCCTATCGGACCATGAGGCACGGTTTTCTCCAACTGTTCTTTCTAAAATACGTTTTAACCCACGATTTGATACCTCGACTTGACCACTCGTTTGAGGGTGGTAAGCGGTAGAAAGATGATGAGTGACCCCATACTTAGACATTACTTTAGCAAATTTGTCATTACAGAAATGGGTCCCACGATCGCTTATAATAGCTCTCGGTGTACCGAATCGGGCAAAAAGAGATTTCAAAAACTTAACTACAACTCTAGCATCGTTAGTGGGGAGCGCCTTGGCTTCAACCCATTTGGATAGATAATCGACGGCTACGAGTATGTACTTATTTCCTCTAGATGACGGAAATGGTCCCATAAAGTCTATGCCCCAGACATCAAAGATTTCACACACTTGGATAGCGTTTTGAGGCATCTCATCTCGTTGTGAAATTTTTCCCTGACGCTGGCATGAGTCACAGTTTTTGACTAACTCATGGGCATCTTTGTAGATTGTGGGCCAATAAAATCCGGAGTCAAAAACCTTCTTGGCGGTGTAGTTAATACCGTAATGTCCCCCGGTGGGTCCACTATGGCAAGCTGTGATGATGTCGACAGCTTCTTGGCCTGAAACACATCGCCGGATCACTTGATCCGCACAGGTTTTGAATAGAAAAGGGTCGTCCCAAAAATAGTGTTTGACATCTTTGAAAAATTTGTTTTTCTGTTGAGTTGACATTCCTTTGACAATGAAATTCCCCGCGTGGTAATTTGCATAATCGGCAAACCACGGGGTACTTTGGTTACCACGAAAAGTCACCATATTAAGTGTTTCGAGAGGAAAACTTTCGTTTATTTCCTTTGGATCGAAAACATTTTCATATGGGTTTTCTAATCGGGAAAGATGATCGGCTGCGTAGTTCTCAGCTCCCTTTGTATCAATTACTTTAAAATCGAATTCCTGAAGAAGGAGAACCCATCTTAGCAATCTTGCTTTGGCATCTTTCTTAGCAAATAGGTACTTAAGGGCGGAATGGTCCGTATACACTATGCTTTTATTCATGATGAGGTATGACCGGAATTTTTCGAAAGCGTACACCACAGCCAACATTTCCTTTTCCGTTGTGGAATTGATCCGCCTCAGGTTTATTGTATTGCTTGCATAATGGTATAGCCTAAGTGTTTTCTCAATTCGTTGCCCCAGAACCGCACCTATGGCATAGTCGCTAGCATCGCACATAAGCTCAAAGGGCTGGTCCCAGTTGGGGGCAATCAGAATTGGAGCTTCGGTTAATTTCTTCTTTAAGGTCTGAAAAGCTTGAATGCATTCCTCGGAGAAAATGAAAGGAGTGTTTTTCTCAAGGAGATGTGTCATGGGTCGAGAAATTTTTAAAAAGTCCTTGATGAATCTACGGTAAAAACCTGCATGTCCGAGAAAACTCCTAATACCCTTGACGGTAGTTGGGTGAGGTAATTTAGCAATGACGTCTATTTTGGCTTTGTCGACTTCTATTCCTTTCTTTGAAATTTTGTGTCCAAGTACGATGCCTTCTTTTACCATAAAATGGTTTTTTTCCCAATTTAGAGCCAAATTAGTGTCTTCACACCGTTTAAGCATCCTCTCTAAATTGGAAAGGCACGTAGAAAAAGAATTTCCAAAAACTGAAAAGTCATCCATGAAAACTTCCATTGTCTTTTCAATCATATCATGGAATATGGCCATCATACACCTCTGGAACGTGCCTGGTGCATTGCATAAGCCAAAAGGCATGCGGCGGTAAGCAAATGTTCTGTACGGGCAGGTGAATGTGGTCTTTTCCTGATCTTTCGGATCGATTGGTATTTGAAAATAACCTGAGAAACCATCAAGGAAACAATAGTATTCATTTCCTGCGAGTCTCTCAAGCATTTGATCCATAAACGACAAAGGGAAGTGGTCTTTCCGGGTGGCTTCGTTCAACTTACGATAATCAATACAAACTCTCCATCCCGTTACAAGTCTAGTTGGTACTAACTCATTTTCATCATTGGTCACTACGGTCATCCCTCCTTTCTTTGGCACACAGTGCACTGGGCTCACCCAAGGACTATCCGAGATTGGGTAGATCAATCCAGCGTCAAGAAGTTTTTCAACCTCTTTCTTAATGACATCATGGATCTTTGGATTAACCCTTCTCTGATGTTGGACCGCTGGTTCATAGTCCTCTTCCATTAGAATTTTATGAGAACAAAATTCCGGGTTAATACCCTTTATGTCGGAAAGTTTCCAAGCAATTGCTTGCTTTCGGGACTTTAGAACCTTTATGAGAGCGGTCTTTTCATCGACACTCAAATCTTTGGCAATTATGACTGGCAACTTGTTGTTGTCTTCCAAAAATGCATATTCGAGATGAGGCGGTAAGTCCTTAAGTTCAACCTCAGGAGGTTCATCAATTGAAGATTTGGCAGTTTTGGCTTCACACAGTTTAAGTTCCTTTCTGATTTCTGGCAAATAATTTCCTTGGTTCGGAGGTGGTGAAGGATCACTGTTAAGGAGTGCTTCGAGAATAAGAATGTCCCCTTCTGGGTCATAATAAGATTCATCAACTTCCGGTGAAGTTGGATCGTCGGCTAGAGCAAGAAAAGCATCGGCATCCTCTAGAAGTAGAAAATCACTATCCCCGAAAGGAGTGAGAGTCCGAGAAGAATTTGAAACTATCGAATCATAATAGGGAGTGGGATTGCCACTGACGATCACGTCTAAAAATCCTAGAACTTACTGAGAATATTCCTCACAAGCTAATTCAACAACGTCGATTCGATTCACCGTCATATCATTATAATTAACTGAGTATCTTGAAGTTTGATCAAGATTATAAGTAATGGCCTCATTTCCTACTCGAAGGGTTAATTCACCTTCGTACACGTCTATCAAAGCACGACTGGTCTTAAGAAAACACCTCCCGAGAATTAGAGGTACTCGAGGGTCTGGTTCAAAATCTTACGACCATGAAGTTCGGGCTTGGAAAACTGGAATACACCAACTTTAACGTTGACATCTTTAGCAATACCGATTGGTCGTGAGATTGAACGGTCCGCTAGTTCTAGTGTCATGCACGTTGGAGTCAGGTTTGGAAGGTTAAGCTTTTTCCACACGGAAAATGGCATGAGATTTATGCTAGCGCCAAGATCGGCCAAGGCTAAGCACTCATTCATTCCGGGAAATTTTACATGGAAGAAGGAATCTGCTAGGGTCAACAAGTTTTTTTCGGGTAACTTGTTAAGTATGACCGCCGAGCAATGTTTGTTCACAGGGGTTTCTAGCCATCTCATTCTAAGGCTTTTATTTATTTTCATTAAAGCTTTAAGAGTTGAAGCAAACATGGAGCATTAGAGTCAAAGCATCCAATGAAACTATTTCGAAACTCATATCTTTGAAGATTTCGTAGAATTTCTCTTTTTGTTCGTTAGCATTTTCACGGTGCCTCTCATCATTTCGCCTCGAAGGATAAGGAATTGATGGTTTTGGGTTAGGCATTGGTGCACTAACTGGATCAACATCTGGCTCAGAAACTGGATTTTGGTTTTCAACTGGAACAACCGGAGTTGGAAGACGTCTTCGTAATTTTCGATATTAGTAGGAAAAATCGTGTCTTTTTCACCTCGGTTCTACGTTCCACTACTTAAGGAGAAGACGTAGGAATCGTAGTTCCTTGTAATCAGATACCCACTTCTGGTATTAATACCATCAAGTATTCCTTCTTGTTAGTAACTGTGTTACTTGGAAGAGAACCTGAATTCGAAGACGAAGCGGTATTGGAATTTACGAACTTATAAAGCATTTCCGTTAAATTTGTCATCTGGTTTTGTAAACCTTGGCCCTGATTTTGCATATTTCTCAATACAGCATCATTAGCCTTGACATAATTCTCAAAATCGGTCTTTGAAACACCTTGCATTTGCTGAGCAGGAGCTTGATAAGGTTAAGCTTGGTAAAGTGGTGGTTGACTAGTCGGAGGTTGGTACACTTGTCCTTGGTAGAAATTATTTCCACGGTTTTGATTGAAATTGGTTCCACGATTTTGGTTGAAATTATTCCCTTGATTTTGATTGAAACGGTTTTGATTATTTTAAATCGGAGAAAACCAGAGTTCGGATTTGGGTTGCTACAATAGGAGTCTAGGAATTGGATTTCCATTGATTAAAATTTGCTGCAGCAGCTGTGAAACTACTCTTGAAATGTTTGTCTCGTAAAACGTGCCATCGGTGGCCTGGGACATTTCCTATAAGAAATGAGCACCTCCACACGTTACACAACTCTGCTCAAACCGCTTTTTATGGGTGCGCTAGCTATGGGCTTTTTTGTTTTGTCGATAGCCATTGTCTTCATCAAATCTTAAAGTTCAAAACTTCGGTTGTAAGGAGGCAGCAACTATCTGTGAAATGCCGGGGTAGATGAATTTGAACTCACTTAGCAACGACTGCCTTGTTTCGTGAATTATACGAACCTTGATTTACTCTCGTAATTCCCAAGCATTTCACGATGGCATCTAATCCAAAAAGTTCACCACTCAGCGGAATTCAACGAATCATGATCATTAGCATTCAAAGCATTTTAAAAAGAAACTGTATCTAGGTTTATGTAAATTCCTACAAATCCGTGATGTGGGCATGCTCAAAGAAAGGTCATTAAATCATCCCCAATCCTCGTAAAAACGATTCGTCCAAATCTATATTGAAAATCTCGTGATTTCGTATTCGAAGATTTGTCGTTTTTTGAAGGATGAAAGAATTGATTAATGAAATTGAAACAAAGATCATCCCATGTCAAAAAAAAAAATTTAATTTTTTAATCGAGGAGTTCTTTTTCTACCCAAATCCCAGGCTGAACCCTTCAGAGAAAATGGAAAAAGCATAACCTTAATTGACGTGCTCGGGATATCCGGGAATTTCATTGTTGAAGTAATCTTATTGAAATAACGGATGTGAGCATGTGGATCCTCTTTATCATGTCCGAAAAACTGTTTGTTTTAAACAAGATTGATCAAACCATGCTATAACTCAAAATTAGCATTGATTTCAGGAATTACAATTGCGTCCTCGTACCCCTCGGTGGGTGCTTGGAGCAATTGTGCCATAGTCCGGTTATCAGCCATCGGAACTAGGGGATGATTAACAACAGGTTCTTCTAAATGAAATGGTTGAACAACAGCCGGTTGGGCTTGTTGTTGATGGTTACGGTTGCGGGTTTGAGAACGAGTGCGCATGCACAAAGTAGAAAAAGAAAATTTAAACTAATTTTTTATTTTTTTATTTTTTTTGGACAATTTTCTTTTATACTTTTGAAAAAAAAAATATTTTTTATTTTTTATATGATAATTATACTAAAAAGAAAAGAAAAAAAAATATTTTTTACTTTTTATAATTTTTAATTTTTTAATTTTTGATTTTTTAACAAAAACAAAACTTTCGAAAACGAAAGGGTCTTCAAATCTTAATCAACAAACGTAAACGAAGGAATCTTAATCACAATTCCCCAGCAACGACGCCAAAAATTAATGTAGAAAATCTCAATTATATATAAAATATCAAAGTATTAGAAATTCACTATTAATCCTTAAGGACAAAGATTAAAAGCAAACTCTACACAAAAATATCGTATATTAACCGATAAGTGATGACCGGGTCGTAATCCCCAAGAAATGTGAATTGATTCTCTCGTTTTGATTTGGACAATGATTTGAATGGTTTTCAAACTTTTTGGATTGAATTTCTATTTCTAAGGACAATTTAAACAATTAAATGCAAGAATAACAACTAAAAAGCTCAAAATCTACACTAAACGCACATACGATAAA
>BQNB010038389.1:0-48786 GCA_026074375.1 Tanacetum coccineum | reverse complement strand
TGCAATATATAATTTTTAAAAATGATATATATGTAATTATGATTTTATGTCGGATATATATGTAATTATGATGCTTTAAAAGGATATATATGCAATTCCTCCTTTTGTAATAACCATAGGACCAAACGTGTAATTTACTCATTTACTAATTTAGCATTAAGCCAACTAAATTAGCATTAATAATTAATTTGAGAGCCCGTTATGTAAGACATAGAATCATTGGGGCTGATCAATAATTTGCTCGTTAAAATATTGTCGGCAGTACGGTATACGGTATGGCACCTTTTTCCTTTAAAGACACTTGATAGTTGATATAAAACACCGATGCGAATGAATATGGAGATGATAGATCCGCACTTATAAAGACTAACATGTTTATATTTTTTACTAATATGCCTACATTTTTTGTTTGATAAGTATTTCAACTGTAAACTTACCAACACATTTTTACTAGTTATGAAACTCATTTCCATATAAGATAAAAAGGATCGTAGCAATAAAACTTCAAAGGCATGTTCATGACAGGTTATTTATAGTATAAGTAAATTCTAGAAGGGTAGGTTACTCGAGGGGGAGTCATGTTCAAGTACCATGTAAAATTTTCGATTATCATACGTGCTAGCCAAAATAATAAAAAAAATGACGTAGTTAAGAAGCTACACATTCAATCATGTACATGAAATGCTTTGTTCTAACGTCTTAGTTATATTTTAACATTTACAAAATTGATTAAATACGACATTTTTCTTAGAAAAAACAAACCAAAGTAGGGAGTATTATACCTATTTAGATACTTACATACAAAAACTTATTTATATATTATGAGTAAACTAGATAACTACTATATATTTTTCTCTTAATAATTATACCATCTCAATTCAAATATTCGAGAAAAAGACTCATCCGAAAGGTCCAAGCAACTTTCACCTTCAAAGATCAACTTGGACATTTCTTAACCATATATCACTTGATTCTCTCCCACCAAACTTGAGATTCGATGAGGTCTCTCCTTATGCATCATTGATGGTTATTTTGGCTGTTTGTCAATGCTGTAATTATTTGCCTTTATTACAAGTGTTTGAGATGACGAATTCTAATTGGTAGACCTTTTGGAAAGTCGAGGTATGGATAAGCAAATGCTTCATCCGAATCTGCCAATTCCCAGTGGTATTTCAGGACCAAATGGTGGATAAATATCGCCATTTCTAGTTTGGCTAACTCCGACCCTGTACATAAACGAGGTCCTCCTCCAAATGGCATGAAGTTGTTAGGGGATATTTGGGTTGCGCCGCTTGCCGACATTGCACCACTACTCTGTAGACACAAAAAACACCTACTTAGTCGAAAACCAAAATTAGACTTGACTATTTCATACAATTCAAATTAACTTTATGATAAGCAGATAACAAGCAACAAACACTTTGAGTCTTTGACAGTCATCTTTAACATAAGAATTTAAGCGTGGCGTGCGATAAGACGTGAAAAAGCACGAGGCGTGGCAGGTTTTTTTAGATTCAACTCCGATAAAAAAAATTAAAAATAAAGAATATTACATGTAATAGTTTCTTAACTTTATTGATTATGTACAATGCTTTATGTAAACTCGATATATATTAAATGTGATATAAATATATAAAAAAAATATATTTTGTGACGCTATAAGCCATGTCTTAAAAACGCAAAGACTTCGTCATAACCGCTAACCGTGAGGCTTGATCGCCGTCACGACACACCTCACGCTATTTATAACATTGCTAATTATTTACCTTAATTTGTTTAATCATTATTTAATTTATATTCGGTTGTCATTTTGCTAACATTATACTCGTATACCTTTACAGCATATATATTGTATTATTTTAATTTAATAAATAAAAATGTAATTAAGATGATTGGAGGAAATGAGTACTCGTGCAAGTGCACACGTGCAACCACACATCCCAATGACTTGTTATAATCATTCACTTATTACTACCCCCACACGCACGGTTGAGAGCGTTGACCCCACTTAACCTCATCATCAACATTCCTTACTGGACCCCCACGCGCCGTACACGTGACAGAAATATTAAGCCTGCTATTTTTGGGCCCCTACTCATAATACGTCCATACCTTCTCTTCTCTTTCTTTTGGGCCCACTTACTTTTCTTTTGGCCCCTTACTTCGGTTATCGGGCGGTTCGGTTCAGTTGGTTCAATTAATTTTTTTTAACCTGTAAACCAAATCGAATTGAAAACGGAATTTGAATTCAGTTTTGCTTTCTGGTTGACCCGAATAACACGGGTTACAACATTTTTTTTAAGTACTTAGATATTTAGCAAAAGAAAATTATTTCAGGTATAAAAAATATTTTTTTATATTAATATATATATATATATATATATATATATATATATATATATATATATCAGATATATATATATATATATATATATATATATATATATATATATATATATATATATATATTTGGTTTTTGGTTCAGATTGTCAAACCTATATCCAAACCAAAAACTGAATTTGTAGTTCGGTTCGGTTCAGTTTAGCAAATTCGGTTCGGATATTAATTCGGTTCAGTTGTTTTTGGTTCGGTTTAATTTTGGTTTTCGATTTATTTGGTTTTTTCGGTTTTTCTGCTCACCGCTAATACTCCCTCCGTCTCAAAATTATTGTCCCTCGACAAAAAACACACAGTTTAAGAAAAGTGCATTTATTTCTCTCTTACTTTTTGACTGAATGACAAATTTATCTTTAACTAATTAATTAAAGTCTTCTTTAAAGTTTGTAATAATAATTTCAAACAAGGGTAATATAGTAAATTGATCAAACTTCCCTATCTATTTTTAGTAGTGGACAATTAAATTGAGACATCCCAAAAAAGAAACGTGGACAATAAAAATAAGACGGAGGGAGTAATACCATGTTTTACTTTACATATATTTACTGTTGGTAAACTTTAAGTACTTACATATATTGAGTTTCAAATTTTAAGTACTTACATGTTTTACTTTATTACATGTATTGAGTTTCAAATTTTAGTGTTATCACTGTATACATGGTTTGAATGTTGGCATTTACCACAACTGTTCATAGGTTTTTCTTATCAAGTCAAAGACGCAAAAGTACACACGGGTGAACATTTTAAGTTAAAAAGGACCGAACTTAATGAAACATTATAGCAATATATATCGGAAAAAACAACTTTTTTTTCACCCATCATACCTAATATCTAGGGGTGGAAACGAGCCGAGCTCGAGCTCAACACTTAAGGCTCAAAACGAGCCAAGCTCGAGCTTTCTGAAATATAAACGAGCCAAGCTCGAGCTCTGGCAGGCTCGGACTCGGCTCGACTCGTTTTCACCCCTACTAATATCATAATATCATTTTAGTTAAGTTATTAGTTGTTGAATTTTTAACAAAACATCGATATGAATAAAGGAAACTAAGTGCAAAAACCAGTGTTTTAAAATGCGCGTCATGGCGGCGTCAAGGCAAGGTGTGAGGCGTGGCCTCGATGTTACGAAATAAACCAAGGCGTCGATTCTAGGTGTGGCGTGAGATGAGACTTTAAAATGCGCGATAAGGCGTTGCGGGTTTTTTAAATTCAACTCCGATAAATTTTTATTTTTTTTAAATGAAAAATATTATATGTAAGGATAATTTCTTAATTTTATTTATTATGTACAACGCTTTTTATAAACTCAATATTTATAAATTATCGTATATATATATATATATATACTAATATATAATATATATATAAGAATATAAAGAAAAAATATAATATTATATATATATATATTATATAAGATGTTAATGTGGTGTAACTTCTTAAAATTGCGTTAAACAAGAAGTAATATAAACTATATGATCATTGATTAATGTATAGATGATAATAAAGGTGGATAATTTTGTTAGTGTATAATAAGCTATTGAAAGATAATTTATTAAATAAACCAAATTAATTGCAAGATTAATGCCCCATTTTGTATAACGTTTTAACTTATATTTTAAACACTATTAATTTTCATATTAACATGACGTTTATAATGGTAGTTATTTATCTTTGATACATCTTCATATCTATTTATTTAATGGACAGCAAACTCATAACACAACGATCTCCTACACCACTGACGTCATACACGCACCAAATCGTACACCACCAGACTCGTACACCACCGACATCGTACACCACGACTCCGCACAACACCGACTACGTCGCACAACGACCGACTCTTAACACCATCGTTCCTCGTACACCACAAACACGTACACCACCGAACTGAACACCACGAACCTCGGTACAACCACCGACTCGGCACATAACCGATTCTATACCACCGACACGTAGCACCACAAACTCGTACACCAAATCGTACACTACCGAACAACGTACACCACACACTCGCATCGACCACGAACCCGTACACCCGGAAACCGTTAGATCTATCGATTAGTGTTAGATGATATTAATGATGGATGAATGGTATTAGTGTAATAAATATTTAGTCAAATGATAATTTATGAGGAGGAGTTACAATAAGAGTTATGGAGACAATAAAGACGTATTTGTAACATATATTTAATCAAATAGGATTACCCAAAATACCCTTAATGCTATACAAAAATAATTAATTCTATTTTTTATTTTCATTTAATGGCATTTATGTCATCTTAATCAAAATAATAAGACTAAAATGGTTTCAAAACACTTTTCATTTATAACAATAAATAAATACTAAGAACACTACTTAACTAGAATCTATATAATATATATATATATATATATATAGTTGAGGACTTTCTCTCAGACCAATTCCTTAATTCAGAAAACTGACAGAACCACCAAAAACATGGATGCACGCCTTCAATAATTGTATTTTTGCACATATGTTCTAAAAACAACATATATGTTTAAAAAAAACATAGTTGTTATAAAGAATTTGATAAGAAATTGGAAATAAATTTTTTTTCTTTGAAGGTGTGCATGTATGTTCTTATAAGGCGTGCAACAACAATATTGAGCGGCCGAGTGTAAGTTTTTTGTGAAAAAAAGAGGAAAGAGTTCATGATGATACTGAAAATCATGTGGATTCTTATGATTTTCATATATTTTTTTTTTTTTAAAAGGCATGCATGTATGTATTTTGGTGGTGTCTGTCATGTTCTCGCACAAGAATGGTTTCTGAAAAGAAAGTCCCCCGATATATAATAATATATAAATAAAATATATATATATATTATAATATATATATAAATATATAATAGATAAATAAATTTAATATTATCAATTATATGTATACATATATATGTATACATATATGTGTATGTATGTGTATGTATGTATGTGTATGTATGTATGTATGTATATATGTATGTATGTATATATATATATATGTATATATATATTGTGTCGCCTTAAGCCATGCCTTGAAAACGCAAAAGCTTCACCATAGCGTCTAAGGCTTGAAGCTTGGTCATGCCGCGACGCCACACCTCACACTATTTATAACCTTGCCTAACCTTAATGA
The DNA here is from genome assembly GCA_026074375.1 of Tanacetum coccineum. Classification (NCBI taxonomy): domain Eukaryota; kingdom Viridiplantae; phylum Streptophyta; class Magnoliopsida; order Asterales; family Asteraceae; genus Tanacetum; species Tanacetum coccineum. The sequence goes on along the minus strand of BQNB010038389.1, from coordinate 43,253 downwards.
ATTTTTCTTCGACTATTGCTCTTCAGCTAACGACTAAACATAATGAATGGCCTTAATGTTACACACACTTTATCTCTTTCTGATACGTTACTAACCGTTCATAACATCAATTCTCTTATCCCCGATAAATTAGACATGGACAAGCTTAACTATTCTTCTCGGGTTTATTTTTTTTTCAAATATCTTTGTGAAGGTTTTGAGGTTTCAAACATATTAAAGGTGAATCCACTAGTGATGTTGATGCTGATGCTGCTCTTCCCACTGTTGAATGGGTTGAAAGCCGACACGATTGTGAAATCGTGGATTTTGTACTCTTTCCAATACTCTCCAAGACCGTCTTGTTGTAGTAGATCCTAAAACAGCTCAAGAGGCTTGGGATCTTATCTAGAAGATTTTTCTTGATAATTAACTGACAAAGACTATTGCTTTTAAGGGGAATTGCGAATGTTAAAGCTTGGTGATCTAGCCATAGATGCATACTTTTGTAAGATTGAATCTATCATAAATGTCTTAGCTAATATTGGTTCTCCCATGAGCAATAATGATGTAGTAACATATGTTCATTATGGGTTGATGACAAATATGATCCAATTGCGGGGATTATTGCTCATAGTGATCCCTTCCCGGATCTCGACACGGTTCGCTCTATGATTACTATGGGGGAGATGTGGTTGAACTTCAAGTCCCAAACTATCTTAACCGACAACTCTTCCTTTTCCTTTACTATTCTTTTAGTGAAAACACTAATGCTAGACGTAGGAATGGTTGTCATGCTACTTGCTCCTCTCAACGCTCGAATGAGCCTCGAGTTTGTTTTAATTTTTCGAAAGGATTTTGTCGTTTTGGTGGTGCTTGTACGTTTATGCATAATCCTACTTCTCGTGCAAAATATGTTAACAAATCCTATAGTGCTAGTCAAATTGACAATTCATCCTTGTGGTTTGCTCATCCCTCATGTCCCACTATTACTATACCTGCGCTCATTTCACATGTTTCACATAATTTAACTTAATCTCAAATGCTTGCTCTCATTTAGGCGGCCCAATAGGAGATGTTGGCTCAATGTGGATTCACAGAAAATATGGGACATGCTACTTCCACCGGCACACCTCAGCCTGTTTCACAAATTATCAGCCACCGGGCTTTAGCCCACTTGCTTTTCACACGGGTACTGGGACAGGTTAGCCTACAACCCCTCTTCAGCCTGCTTCGGGCCAGGCTTCGATAGTTGCCACCACAACCCCTATACAGTCAGGTCCAACTTGCAGGCTGGTCCAACTTTTGTTGCGAGTCAAGAGTTTTATACCTATTTTTAGGGTTTTTAGGATTTCGATCCTGATCATAGGACCGTGTGATCTCACATAAAAAAACGAACAATATCATAGTAGTATTTCAATTCGAACAAGATCGATCAATGATCGGAGAATTGCACGCATGATCATAGGATTGTAATCTGATCATAGTGTTTCTTATCTCAATTCGAGCAGGTTCGGCATAGGATCGCAGGATCGCACGCAAGATTGTAGGATCGTAAAAGATTCGTAAATGATACGATCCTACTACAAGCGTATGTTTCTTGTTTTTTTTTCTGGCGTAAGACCAGTCACATTAATCTCACGATTGAGACTTGAACTTAACAAATGTATTACATTATTGCTATTAGTACGATGTTTCATGAAACATTTTCATGAAAAATATGCCCTCCACAAATGTATAACTCTTATTAGAAAAAGCACATTTGGTCGCATTTTGGATCCTGATCCGATCCTAATTAGATCTTTCGATCTCATTCTTGCAGTTACAAAACGATCTTATGTAATATCTCGTTCCTGGAAACTTTATCTAGTTTAGCTAATAATAATGAAACTTTTTTTTAGATATAATGACTTTATATAGTAGGGTAAAGATCAAATAAAAAGACAAATAATCGTGCGAACGTGAAAATATTAAAAAAACTTCTTGAGAAATTATGAAACAATTTCACAAGATCGTGTAAGTTGGTGCAAAAAAAGTCGTGATGGAAGTTTTTCTAAAAGTGGATATTTTTGCCGGAAAAAAATTATGAAAAAAAACGTTTGTGCATTAAATCGATTATTTGTGCATCGAAAATTCGTTTTTTTACCTAACTTCTTTTAACTTTGTATCAAAATTTTATTGCGCATAAAACTATAAAAGTTGTAAATTTTGTGCATCAAAATTTCATTTTTTTTGCATTAAAAAAATGCATAAAAACTCAAAATTAGAAAAACTTCCCTTACAAAAGTTTTATACACCAACATACTTGATCTTGTAGAATCTTTTTAAAATCTTTCGAGAACTTTAAAAAAAAAAAATTTATATTATTCTCACGGGTATTTGTCTTTTTATTTTAATATTACCCTTTTACAGTAAGTGCAATATTTATGAACAGGCAATAAGGTACTAAACTTAATTCGGTTACAAATTATGCCAAGAATTAAATTTCAATACCATTGTCGTTCTACAATTTTACGTGATCAATTCAAAAATGGTGAAACATTTACAAGACTTAAATGTGCACAAATTTTGCTTGCACTTAATGCTACCATATAACGAACCCATATAGCCTTAGATACAAAGACGGAGCCAGAAACTTGTATTAAGGGGCTCAAATTTTTCGATAGTACCATACAATTTTTTGTTTTATAAGCCAGATTAAAGTTTGAATCGTTCGACATACGAGTTTAATTATATTCTCCGATAATAACATACAATTAACTGATTAGTCGAGAATATGAAAAAAATAGGCAAAGGTTGATAGTAATGGTAGCAAAGATGGTTCAATAATAATACGGACTAGTGTAGTGGTTTTTTTTACGAAAGAAGTTGTCACAATACTTTAACCATAAGTAAATTGATATATTATAAAGTGAGGGGTCAAAATAAAACTTTGTAATAAAAGTACAACACCACAATAAAATAAAAGATTGTCATCTTTCTCTGGTCACCCTCCTCGTAAAAATTTAAAGAACTCAAAACCTCCATTGAACAATAATTTCAGTTTCTTTCTTTTCTACTCTTTTTATTAATTGCTTCTTGTTTTTCTTTCTTCTCACTTAGTTGTTGTAAGGTGGTTCCCGATCTAATCCTAAGGCAGATCCTAATTTTTTCTGGAACAACCTTCTCATATGGCATGTCCGTCATTGTTAGGTGGGCTGAGCACCCTCCATCCCTCCTACTAGCTCCGTCCCTTCTTAAATAGTTAGACAACTTAGATGTGTATACTTTAACGTAAAATTTCATTCATTATTTTTGCATCACTTTTTGGGTAAAGGGTTATTTTGTGCATCACTTTATTATGTGAAGTAAGTTACGAGTCATTTGTACTTGTGGTGTACATCAATGTTTTAAAACTCGGGTTGATCTGACTGGTTGAACCGGATGAATCTTGAATCGGCTCGGAGACCGGACCGGATGTGACCGGGTTTTTGCTTATTTGAGAACCGGATTGAACTGTCGGTTTTTCGTTTACCCAGATTGATCCAGTTTGATAAACCGGACCAGGTCATGACTTTTTATAAAAAAAATCTAACGAAATCTTTTTTTTACATCAATCTTTCTAATTTTTATTGACAAGTTGAAGACTAAAGTTAGTTAAATTCTTATAATACTATAAAATTAAAGTTATAAACTATTTTAAAAATACGAACTAATATAGTTATTTTATAAATACGAACTAATATAGTTATTTTATAAATACGAACTAACATAGTTTTAATATACATTGTTATAACTTAGAATGATTAATTGATTATTGTTTCAATTATATGGTATAGTGTAAAATAAAAATAAAAAAAAGCTTATTGGTAAAGTCTCAATTTTTTTATCGGTTCAATAGAATATATGAATAAAATCAAATAAATATAGATTAATTTTATATATACATATTGATTAATTTTATACATACATATAGAACTGGTTCGACCCGGCGGTACAACCGGTTGAACCAGCGACTAAACCGAATCGATAAAAAAACCGGGTTTTAAAACATTGGTGTACATTAATTACTTTAGAAATTCATTACAACAAAACACATTATTTAGAAAAGAATATAGTACTTAGTAATTAGGGGTGAGCAGGAAAAACCGAAAAAACCAAAACCAAACCGAAAACCAAAAAACCGAAGCGAAATAACCGACTAAAACTAGAAACCGATGGTTCGGTTTTTACTTTTTCAAAAATCGAAAATTTTCGGTTCGATTTCGGTTTTTGTCAAAAACCGAACCGAACCAGTTTTATAATAATATATAATTAATATAATATAAATAAATAAATAATAAATTCATATTTATTTTGTGAGTGAAATTATAATATATATATATATATATATATATATATATATATATATATATATATATATATATATATATATATATATATATATATATGGAAGGGATCAAGTGAGAAGAAAAAGTATAATGAGAAGAATAAGAAGGATTTCTAGCCACACATTTTAAATAGGAAAGAGAATTTTAAGGAGAGATGCATACATTTTTGTAGGTGCATCTGAAATGTGTGGTTGTGGTTTCTTCTTATCATTCTCATTATAAGTTTTCTTCTCATTTGATCCTTACTCTATATATATATATATATATATATATATATATATATATATATATATATCTTAATTTTATATGTGTGTTTGTCAAAAAAATAAAAAATATATAAAATAAACCAATTTTCTACGTAAAACAAGTTTATTAATATAAATTAGCCACAATCAAATATAAACGGTTGAAACTGAAAAAACCGAACCGAAAAACCGGAAAAACCGAACCGCAAAAAACCAAGCGGTTTCAGTTTTTGGTTTTATAAAAACCGATATTTCGATTTTAGTCAAAAACCGACCCAAACCGAACCGTGCACCGAACCGTGCACACCCCTAGTTAGTATATCGAAGCCAAACCAAGATATCCCATTATTAATTCTAATCATCCCACCTCTCAAGTGATTAACGACTCTTATATTTCATGGACATCCTAAAATTAGGCAGTCAAGCTCCAAGAAGGGTTTACCACTCAAACGTACACTTGTAATGCGAATAAACTACTAAATATAAGATCTTCAAAATAAATACTAGTACTAAAATATCAAAATAAGCAAGTGACAGAAGTTTCACAACGTTGGATATATCTAGACGTCCTAGAAGATACACTACGAGCATAAAACAATTCATTTGGTCGGTATAGTCACTACAAAATAAAAGTCATTTACTTACGAAAGGTTTTGCTTAAAACAGTCACTTAAACCATCTGTAACCTTTGGTGACTAATTCTTATTAAAGAGAAAAGTAAGCAAAAAAGTTACGTAATTTTAAAAAAGAAAGTCGGGGTATATAATTTTTCTAATGACCATTTTGCTTACTAAATATAGTGTAAGAATAGACTTTTAGTGATCCCTTTATTACTTTTTTTTTTTTCATTTCTAATTAGCTATTTTGTTAACTCCCACTAAAAAGAAAATAGTAAGTAATAAAGTGATCACTAAAAGTCTATTCTTACACTATATTTAGAAAGCAAAAGGGTCATTAGAAAAATTATATACCCCGACTTTCTTTTTTAAAAAGTACAAAACTTTTTTGCTTACTTTTATCTTTAACAAGCATTAGTCACTAAAGGTTACAAATGATTTAGGTGACTGTTTGCCTCGTTAGTAAGCAAAACCATTAATAAGTGTAAATGAATTTTATTTTGTAGTGAGTTAGAGGGACCATACTGTTTCTATATATATCAATTTCGGTTTTAATAAAGTTATAGTTGTTCAAATATATATGAAACACTGTTCGATCGAGTACTGACCTGCCATCTCCATGGATCAAAAAGGTGAGGTCGGTCAAAGTATGTAGGATCCAAATGCACGGCTGCTATCACTGGCAGCACTTTCCATCCACATGGAATGTCATAACCTTTTTCAAAAGTCAATATATAAAAAAACATTGTTAGTACAACCTTAAGTTAATAAAAGATCAAGGGTCATTTTTCCATTGTACTAAAAATAAAGGGGTAGTTACGTAAATCACAAAAAGAACAATTATATTACCTTTATACCGCACATCTTTGATAGCCTTTCTATGAAGGAATCTCACCACATTCCCGAATCTTAGCGTCTCATTGATTACCTTCAATCACACAATTAGTTTAATACAAAAAGATTAGTATGTATTGGTTTGATTTAATTAACTTGTTCGATATGTATCCAATGTCAAAGCAAAATAAAGAAAAGGCTTACACACTGCGTAAATTCCATCTTTTTGTAGTCGTCCCAAGTTAGATCATTCTCTCCTGATTGCTTCTTTGCCTTGGCGATTGCTTCATGTTCTTCCTAAAAGTCATAAACAACATGTTTTCGGCATTTACATTGGTGTTCATTCATTTTATCAACTATACTAATGTAAGTTGCGCGCGAATGTGCATATACAATTGCAAAGAATGAACGTGTAAGAAAATAAAATGTTCATATTTTACAAACGGATTATAGCTTCTATTTAGTGCAAGATCATGATAATTAAGGTTCTTACTCTAAGTTGATGAACTGCGGTTGGACAAGCTTCCAAGAAGTAAATGGCTAAGGCTATGGATACGGAAGAAGTTTCATGACCCGCAAAGAGCAAACTTAGCACCAAATCAAGTATTTGCTCTTTCGAAAGGTTCGAATTCTTAAGTACCCATCCGAGTAAATCATCTTCAATTTTCTCTTCATTACCTTCATCCATTTTCTGCATCCTCTCCTCCATTCTCGTTTCGATGAATTTAAGAATTGTTGATCTAGACTGTTTGTACACACACAACAATCAAAATACTTTTAACTAAGCACATTCATTTTAAGGAATTTAATTTATGTAAGAAAGTAAATGGTCCATAGTGAGAAGTAAAATTTAATTACCTTTAAAGCTTTTCGGTATGCAGTTCCAGGGAAGTTTATAGGGGCGGAAACCACACCTTTCATGAAAGTTACATACTCTTTCTTGAGTTGCTCGGTCTCTGGTTTACCAGGGTCTAAACTCATGATATGTTTTGCCATCAAATTGAAAGTAAACTGTTGGTAAACACACATATTAAACCTAGTAACACGAAATATCATTTATTTTTTATTTAAAAAATAAATAAATTGAAAGATTAAAATTAAATTCTAATAAATCTCAATTCGCTTACTTATATCTATACTATCTATCTATACTACATTATAAGACACTTTCATATTTAGAATATTTGAAAATTCAAACTTTTTCCTTTCTTTTTACGAAAATATCTTTTTTATAACAAACACATCCATCCTATTTTATGTAACAACATTTTGTAACAATTTTTTTTATGTGCAATCTTGACCATTTATCTCATTTTAAGGAAACACATTTTAAAGTGACGTGTTACTTCTTAATTAAAAAATCACTTTTATTTTTAAATTGAAATATATCTTTTTATCAATTTTTTTAATGATTTTATTTCACCATATTTTCTAAAATTTTGTGCTCTTTAATTCAACATTTATGTTGATATATTTTTATTAATTTTTAGTTCTTTTTATTTTTATTGTCCCTAAAACCGTTACTTTGCACGAGTAACATGATAGTATGTTTTCTATAAAGATTAAAGATAGAAAAATAAAGTGAAACATTATAATAGATAAAAGTCCAACCTGTTCATTAAGCATGAATCCTTTTCAAAAAAAATGGACAAAACATGTTTGCACGTGAAAAGTTTTTGACCTGGGACCAAAGTCGTGTGAACAAGATACTTTAAAATTATACAATTACAAAATTGGAAAAACAACAATTACCTTCTTAGCTTCATCTTGTGCACAAAAAGTTGAGTTTTCTTGCCAAGAATCTAATACCCACAAAGTGTTTTTTTCAACTTCTCTCAAGAGTTGTGTTTTGAGCCTTGCATTTGTCAAGAAGTTGAGAGAGATTAACCTCATATCTCTATGCATGTCCCCAACCAAAACCAACATGGACCATTTGCCAAGAATCCCTCCTATACTTCTTGGATAGCTACATTCAAATAACCTCCCTTCATTCTGCAATATGTACCTATTCAACCCTGGATCCACCGAAACTATAGTTGGCTCTCCAAACAAGTTTGATTTGTATATCTTTCCAAACCTACACATAAAAATTCCGTATATTTTATGGCTATAATTTGCTTTGCGGTAAGGTGCGTGTAAGATCCTACCAAGTGGTTAGATGGCTCGTCGCACTTGAGACATAAGCAAGAACGGATCCCTGACTCTAAGTCATGAGATGAACAAATTCTTTTACAAATATCAAGGAAATATAAATGAACAAAACATGCGTTTCTTTTAATACATCAGTGGATTGGACTAACTAAATAATTTCATACCGGTTTCATTAAAAGTAAATCGAAATTATATACGAAAATTTAAACCAGGTATGTAAAAAGTGGACGAGTCAGTGCATGTGCTCATTGGCCATGGCTAGTTTCTTGACAAGAGTCACTCAACACTCAAAAGTTTTCCGCCAATCAAGTGTATCTTGGCCTATATATATAATTAAAACATGTGAATTACGTGACACATACCGTGATATATGTTGTTCCATGAATGTCCCTATTGTCGTGGCCGAGTACGGCCTTAGGTAACCAATGGTTTCGCCTATAAATGGCCAACCCATGTTCCCAGGTGGAAGATTGGGAGTTGAAGTGTTACATACTCTTCTTTTAACAACATTTAACATGTGAACTAGAATCAATATTAGCAGAGATACACAAAGGAAGAACTCAAAGTCAGACATTATTTTGGGTTGATCTTCAAGATTTTGTAACACACACTGAGTGTGTTTTTAGTGTGTGTTTGTGGGGAATTGGGTGATGGCAAAGGAAGTAAATGAGAATATGAAATGTGAGTCCACCTTTATACAAGTACATGATGCTGGCAATGTTCCATCTGATGGAAAAGGAAATTTCAACTTTTTTTTAAAGATTTATATTTGTATTCATTTCTAATTATGTGACTACTTTAACTTTCATATAAGCGGTGAGTTGGAACAAAAAACAAATATTAATGTTGATGTTAAAACCAATTAGCATCTTTTCTTTTCTTGTCTTTCTCTGCTCTTACTTTAATCACCCAACACCATCTATTACCCAAAAAGTAAAATATACGGAATATTGTTTACAGTATCTATTTATGTTTAAAAAACTCTTAATGAATTGAATTATAGCGTTTATAGAACAAAAACCAAGGTTATAAATAGCGTGAAGCGTGGCGTGGCGGCATAGCCAAGCCTGAAGCTTTAGTGTGAGGCGTTGCGTCATAGCGTTTTTAAGGCGTGACTCAAGGCGGCAAAAAATATTTATAGAGTGGTCAATATTAGTTAGCTACTAGGCTTAAAATTGAGTTATGAAGTTACTAAGCCCGAATCTCATACAACCCAAATCACAAATACTTTTAAATAAACCCAATTCTAGTAAATCTCTTAAAAGCTTCAAAAAAAGGCGTCACGCCTTGCGCTATAGCGCGCTATATCACGCCTTATAATGCTTTATTGCACGCCACGCCTAGAGACGACGCCTTGGCCTGTTTCGTAACGTGGAGACCACGCCTCGCGCTATAGCGCCGCTATAGCGCGCCTTTTAGAACCCTGACAAAAACTATACCAATAAGGTTACTACAAGATCCTGTCTTATTCCATTTCACATTAGGCTGGATGGTATGTTTGGCAAAACCCACCTTCCACGTCAGCGTCATATCAGTTTTCTCTCTCCTCTCACTTAACTCACTACAACTCACATTTCAATCGTAATAGCAACTATAAACTCACATTTCATTAAAATACACACTTTATATAAAATATACACCACTAAATACTCACACACACTCACAATCAAAATAAAATATAATAAAAACACACTCACTAACACAACTCACCTTAACTCACCAAAGGTGAGTCAGTCACCTTTGGTAACACAACTCGCACGCGATTTTATGTCACCGGAATGGCAACTCACCTTTCCCAATGATGCAGAGCATGTTCGAGCTTCAACTCCTCTGGCTTAGCCGCCGGATATTCGGTCAACATGTGAAGTCATGTGTTTGATTAGTTCAAAAAGATTGAAGGGTAAAAACAAAAATTTATAATTGTCGTGATCTATCATTTTTATATTAGTATTTATGTTATTTTCGTCAAAGTTTAGTTTAGACTTTTAGGAGTTATTTCATTTCCTTATTCTAAATATAGTCGGGATATTTAGCTTTCTCTTTAAAATTCAAAGCGACTATAAATCATTGTAATAGGTTTAGGTTTTGGAAGAAGTTATGACGAGTTTATAAAAAAATAAGAGTATTTATCTTGAAGTACCGGTTGGGCACCCGTTGAGGATTTATTTAATTCCTTATTCTTTGTTCTTTGTGTGGTTTCTTACATTCACAATGGCAAATCGTCATCATTTGGTATCAGAGCAGGGCATGTTCAAGCTCCAGCTCCTCTGGCTTAGCCGCCTGTTTTTCGGTCAACACGTGAAGTCAAGTTATTAATTATTTCGAAGAGATTGAAGGGTCAAAAATGACAATTTATAATTGTCGATCTATCTTTATTAATATTATTATTTTTGTTATTTTGGTTAAAGGTATGTTTAGATTTTAAGAAGGGTTAAGTCCATTAAATGGAAACGTACTTTTCAAAATTTACACATCTAGTAAACACACTTGTTTATTATCAATATAGCCATCGTAACTTGTTGTTTTAGGACAATTATACTAATATGACCGGAATGATATCCACGTCATCAAAAATATGACACGTCGTTTTTTTTTCGTTTCTATTTTACACGTATTTGACCCGACCCACTCAGCCAAATACTTTTGTCTTTTTTCTTTATATTTTTTTCTTCCCTATCATCTTTCATTTCCATCTTTCATTTTCATACACACATATAGAAGCATCATCACCAAACTAACCTACATCTGGAAATAAATAAAATTTATCTTATCTTCCATACAAGATGTACATCCTTGTCTTCATTGCCCATTGTCGCTGCTGACACCACCATCGCCGGACAACACCGTCGTCAACACCGTCGGCGCTACCATCACAGTGAAGCTCGTCTTCATTGAGTCAATACTTTTATCGCTCCTGAGTATAAATTTTGATTTCTTATTTTCTTGCTTTTTATTTTTCTTTTTCCAAATGGTGTTGAAGTATCTTCGGTATTTACTATTCTGGGCTGGTCGTGGGCTTCATAAGATATTAAATCTGGACTACCTAAAAGATGAAGTTATTAATTGATGACCGACGTTGCCATCACAGTGAAGCATACGATATTAATTGATGACCGACACGTCATCAATTTATCTTATTTTTTGAGATGTTGTTCTCGAGATATGAAATCAACGATGTTCTATTCTTTCTTCTGTTGTAAACGTATGCTTTTGAGAATGATAAAATTGATGTTGTATTGAATTTGTGTGATATGACAAGATTGATGATATGAATTTGAACCATGAGTACTCACATGTTTAATGGGGATGATGATTGAGCTTTTGTTTTAATTGGTTTCATTTGGATGAATGTTGGGTGGATTTGAAGAGATGATGATGATGATATGATTTGTTTTAAAAGTAATCCAGAAAGTGAGGTGAGTGTGTTGAATGAGTTCATAATTAGAGGAAGAGAAAAAAAGTCAACTGAGTTTATTAGGTTACGAAATAATATACGGGTTATGATATTATATAATAGGGTCAAAGGTGATGTGTCGGGTCAAAAGATCCAAGTAGGCAACATATATACGCTGGCAAATCCATCTCACTCAAAAGAAATATGAAAAATAAAAAACTGATGACGTGTCGGTCATTTCCAAAGGTTAACCGGTTGTAACCGGTATTAGGCTAAAATATTTACTATAAAGTTACAAATTTGAAAGTTTGGATGGCTAGATTGATAATAAAACAAGTGTATTTACTAGATGTGTAAATTTTAGAAAGTACGTTTCTATTTAATGGGCTTAACCCTTTTAAGAATTGATTTGTTTCTTTATTTGAAAGTCAAAGATTGTATTTGACTTTGACTTTCTTTTCAAGACACTTTTACCCTATAAATGTAATAGGTTTAGGTTTTGATATGAATTATGATGAGTTTATCCGATTAAGAACCCTTTGTGGGTTTATCGAATTCCTTATGCTTGGTTATTTGTGTGGTTTCTTGCATTCACAATGACATATCGCCATCACCCAAAGGTGAGTAACTCACCTTTGGGACACCATACCGCCCAGCCTTAGACAAATAAGGATGCCAAAAAATAATGATATGACAGATATGTGTATAGTTTTGGAAACATAATTTGGGATTAAAATAAACAATAGGTGTACTTTTGCCGATATTTTTAAGGATGTGTTTGGTGTGTGAGTTTTGGAAATAATGGCTGTTTTGATTGCTGAAATGTCATATGAGCTCCAAATAACCCTTGAAGTGTGGGTGTAAGAGTAAAAGGGTGCACTAATACGTAAGTTAGTGCAATTTGTGTGTCACATGAGCTTTTTCCCACTTAACTCAAACCAACTTAATTTACTCCAAAACAGACGCAACAATAAATTGCACTAACTTACATTTTTGAGACTCATCATTTCTTTTTTCTTTTACATTTTTTCAAACAAAAAACAAATTAAAATATTAAGAATAAATTTAAAATTATAAATTTTAATTTTTATAAAAGTTTTAACTAAATTAAATATATATATAATCAAAATATTATACCACTCACCAACTCTTTTTTCTCCACCACTCACACACTCTTCTTCTCCATCACAAAATGCACACTGTACACACGCACAAACACACATTGTTCATACACACAAACACAAATTGAAAAACTCCCACAAACACACACTGGATAACACACACAAACATACTTTTTAATTGAAAAAAAAGAAATATACAAACCAACGCTCGTTGGTTAACCAACAAGTAGGCCAACGCAAGCAATCCACCGAGAGGCAGCGGTGCGGTAAAGCAACCCAACGCGAGGCCACATCAGACCAACGCAGGGGGTGTGCGTTACTACACCCTTTGCTCTAAGAAAGAATATCCAACAGTATTTTTAGTGACCACCTCTCATCACTTTCTATCTTAGCGTCACATCAGTGTCACCTTACTAATCACTTTCCTTCACTCCATATCACCTTTCACCAGTGTTCTAAAAGGCGTGCCATAACGGTGCTAAGGCGTGAGGCGTGACCTCCACGTTACAAAATAGACCAAGGCGTCGGCCTTAGGCGTGGCGTGAGATGAGGTGTGAAAAGGCGCACTAAGGCGTGAGGTATGGCGAGTGTTTTGGATTCAGCTCCGAAATTTTTATTTTTAAAATTAAGAAGATTACATGTAAGGATAGTTTCTTAGTTTTATTCATTATATACAACGCTTTTTGTAAACTTGATATATATGAAATATGATATAAATATATACATATTTTCATATTTTGTGTCGCTTTAAGCTACGCCTTAAAAACAAAAAAGATTCACCATGACCGCTAAGGCGTGAGTCTTGGTCATGCCGCCACATCATGTCTCACGCTATTTATAATCTTGCCTTTCACCCTTGGACTAGTGGTAATGGTGACGCTCATCAGAAGGTGTCCCCCAATGTCATTTCTGCTTTCTTTCTCCACAACAACTTCGTGACCAACTTAGTGTAATAAGAAAATCGAAGACACCACCAACAACATACCAAAAAAATCATTTAGTAGAATACCCACGCACAAACACTTCCTTTCAAGTATGTTGCATATGCAATCGATTACCTCTTTTCTTCCCCATGGGACGCGTCCCCATTGAAGGGGTGTTGATGACATCAAATAACGTCTAATTATTAGCATCATTTATCCCGTTTATATTTCTAATTTTATATTATTTTATATAAAGATTTGATACTTAATTGCTTATCTTTATAAATCTTAGTTATTATCAAGCAATTGGTGAAAGTTAGAGAAAAGAACGTGTTTTGGAGCATAAACGAAGAAGTTCAAGAAAGTCTGATGAATCTGACATCAATATGCCGTATCATTCTAGATAGATACGCCGTATCCCAAGACTTAGACGAATTCAAGACCATTGCATAACTTTGAGGAATACGTCGTATCCCCATCAGCAGATACGTCGTATATGAAACTTTGGTCAACTTTCAGAACAAGCATGTTGAACTCCCGATACGCCATATTCACTTATGCAAATACGGCATATCCGCTCCCTAACTTCACAAGACATCCATGACGGGAAGACCCTAATACGTCATATCCAGATGCATCGATGCGCCGTATTGGGAGGCAGTTAAAGATTATTGTAGAATATAATAATTGTGGAGCCCACGCTAAATACCCCCGATATATCATATTGGACTTCACCAATACGCCGTATCGGCCAAATTTACGAACCTATAAATAGAAAACCTAGCATTCAGTTTTCAGAGAGCTTTAACCACCAAGTACGATTCTCAAACGATTTTAGAAGATAAGAAGGTCCTGCAGGTGCCTTCATTCCATAGAAAAACTTTGGTAATCATTATACTCCTCTATAATCGTTCGGTTAGCGTATCATTTTCTGTATGAACTCTACTTTAGTCGTTTTGAATATGATATCGTGTATTGTTACAAAGATTATGAGCTAATACCTGTAGGTATTAGCCAAGTTTATGATAATTTGATGTTTTGATTTGTTTATATCGATTGTTTACTCTTTCGTTGCATGTTGATTATGTTTATCACTTCATACCCGTTTATGTGCCTGATTATGTTTTCATCTATCATTCAACTAGATCTAGGATTATAAATAAAGTGTTGTAACTTAATCAATATTTGGACTAAAGGATAGAGTCTGGGATAGACACTACATATTGCTTATCTATATAACTAGATCACTAGGACTATAAATAAAATCATGTTTCTACTTTTGGTTAAGTGAATGATAGACTAAGGTATCTTAGGACTATAAATAACGTTCTATTTCCTTTGGTAGTTAAGTGGATTATAGACTACTAGTATATAGATAACTATTAGGCCATAAGTTGGTAAAGCCTCGATGAGCTATGTTTCAATATTATCACCTAGAGAGATTATAATCGACTGTGTAAACTTTATGCTGGTTTGGTTGATTGTGACAGGATTAATTGTTATATAAACCTAGAGTTTAAGAAGAAGTACCACCTAACTTTGAAATAATATACCACCAACAAAAGTAGTACAATCATTGCACACAAAGACAATTCATACATTTTATTTAAATAAACTTGGTTAATACGTTTTATTTACATAAGTGTTTGACCTCTTCTTTATCGTTTATTTATTTGCTTGTGTGTGTTATTTGTCTCATTTAATTAGTTTAGATTAAACCGAAACTCGTGCCTGTCTCTTAGGCCGAACCCCCTGTTTACGTTAATAATTAGGATTTGTTAATACAAATAATGCTTAAAAACGCTATTTATATTTTTCGACTCCTCTACGTTTTGAAGATGACAAAATGTAAAAACATTCACGATAAAAAATAAACGTTTACATGTTATTAATCGTAAACTTCCATTTCAACATAAATCACTTAAGGTATGGATAAACAAATCATTAAACTTAATTAGTGATCAAGAAAATAATTTTTTTAATCCATTACATTTATACAAAACTTTATTTTTACAAAATTACATAAATTAGTTTTGTTAAATAAAAATAATGTTTTATTTAAAAAACATAATTTTTTAATTCAATTCCCCCCCCCCCCCCAAACAGAAACAAACATACCATGATAAACCTTCCTCATAAAAGGACAAAAATCAGAGCGTCAGTCTAGGGGCGGCCCCCTAAGTGGCTAGGCGGCCCCCCAGGTATATCTAGGACCGCCACCAGCTGACCGTTGGATTTTCCTGATTATAAATACTGCACTATTCTCAGCAAAAAAACACACCTCTTAGCACGGATTTTCCAGTCACCTTTCTCTCTCTAAAAATCTTCTTTCTCTCACTAAATATCTTGATCAACTAATTAGTTTAATCTTTGTTTAGTGATCATTCTCATCTTCTATCTTCTTCCTTCTTCTATTCAACGTGCAAGAGAAGAACACTCGTTTTCGCCAAGAAATAAAGTGTTATAGACTAGTGATTTTACCTCTCTTCTTTATGATTTTAAAACTCTATTTTAATTCAATTTTTGTGTTAATTATATGTCGGATAGTGTGTAAATCCGATAGTGTAGATCTTGTGATTGTGTAGTGCTTGTGAAGTGGTAGATTGGTCCTAGATAAGATTAGGACTCGACATATAGCTTAGTGTCGGAAAATAACGTAAGCGACGTGTAAACGGTTTTCTCCGCCTGAAGGGAGCTTGTTGACTTAGTGAAATCTCGAGTCGGATACTCGGGGAGTGGAATAGGGCGAAGAAGAGCTTCGTAGCCGAACCACTATAAATCTTGGTCTTTTGGTTTGATCGTTCTTTCCCTTATCTCTTTATATTGTTTGTGTTTCTCATTTATATTTTGTATAGATATACGAGTAGATAGTTTCATTGATTGGTCCATATTGTTGATTGATTGAACATATACTCGAATCTAACAATTTTAGAAGTAAAATTTTAAAACATCAATTAACTTGTAAACTATTCAACCCCTCCTTCTAGTTTCCATAATTGGTATCAGAAGTCGAGGTCACTCAAGAGTTTTAAAATATACTGTATTTTAAAGATTGGATTGATCTATGGATTTCGACAAATATCTAGAAGGGCAATCCATGCAAAGACCACCACTTGTTGAAAGTGATAGTTTTATTTATTGGAAAAATTGATCCGAAACATATGTTAAATCAAAAGATCTTTATCTTTGGCATGTTATTACTAACGGTGATTTTCAACCTATTAAACAAAACCCGAAAACCAAACTAGATGAGGTTATCCCTTTTGAAAAACAAAGTGATGATCTTAAAAAGATGCTTGCAAAAAATAACAAAGCCAAAATGGTTATTTACAATGCTTTGCCAAGAAAAGAATAGTAAAGAATTTTCATGTGTAATACGGCAAAAGAAATTTGGAAAACTTTGTTAATCACCCATCAAGGTAATAGCCAAGTCAAAGATAATAAGATTGACCTTTTGGTACAACAATATGAACAATTCATCAATTCTGAATACGAATTTATAGATAATGCTTATGCTAGATTTAATACTATTATTACTAGTCTAAAAGCTATTGATGAAGGTTACTCTAGCAAGAATTATGTTAGGAATTTTTTTAGGGCTCTACATCCCAAATGGAGATAAAAGGTCACGACGATTGAAGAGTCAAAAGACTTAACATCATTGTCACTTGATGAACTCATCAGGAACCTCAAAGTTCACGAGATGAGCATCAAGAAAGATTCCAAAATAGTCCAAGCTATAGGAGAAATAAAATCTCTTGCTCTAAAGGCTAAGAAGGAATCTAGTAACGAGGAGTGTTCGACTTCCAGAAGTAAAGACGAAGAATACGCCATGGTGGTTAGAGACTTCAAGAAGTTCTTCAAGAGAAGAGGTAGATTCGTAAGACAATCACAGAACGACAAAAAGACGTTCTAAAGAAGCCGAGACGACAAGAACGGCAAAAGTGATAGGAAGTGTTTTAGATGCGGTGATCCAAATAATCTTATTAGAGAATGTCCAAAACCACCAAAAGACAAGAACCAAAGAGCATTCGTCGAAGGTTCTTAGAGTGATAGCGGTGAAGAAGAAGATGAAAAGGCTAAAGATGAAACATGTCTTGTGACTCAAGCATCAAATGAGATATGCCTTGGAGTCAACTTGGAACCTGATGAGTGGATAAAGAATAGCGGATGCTCTAAACACATGACAGGTAACCGAAAGCTCTTCTTAACCTACAAGGCATACAACAGAGGTAATGTCATTTTTAGTAGCAATATTCGCGGTAACATCATTAGCAAAAGTATGATTTCTAATGACTCTCTCAATATAGATAATGTAGAACAGGTAGATAACTTAAGATTTAACTTGCTGAGTGTAGGCCAAATATGTGATAATAAATGTAGAGTAACTTTCTCTAAACATGATAGTGAAATCACTAAGGACAATAAGGTTATAGGTAGAGGTATTAGGAAGAAAGGCTTATATGTGATGAAATTAGAAAATAAGCCAAAAGATAAAATTTGTCTTGCAACGATTAATGAAAACTCCACGTTGTGGCATAGTAGATTAGGTCACGCTAATATGCGTCTCATTTAAACATTAACATCTAAGGAATTAGTTAGAAACTTACCTAAGCTTAAGTTTGATCAACACTTCTGTGATGCTTGCAAAATTGGAAAACAAGCTCACACTAGTCACAAAGCTAAGAATATAGTCTTAACAACTAGATGCTTAGAACTCCTTCATATGGATCTCTTCGTTCCATCCGCCGTACGGAGTTACGGAAGAAACCTCCACATCTTAGTTATAGTAGATTACTACTCTAGGTATACTTGGACAAGATTTCTTAAGAATAAAACCGAGGCCTTCGAGCAATTTGAAATCTTTAGTAGAAACATACAAAATCAATTAGATTGTTCAATAGTGTCAATTAGGACGGACCACGGTAGAGAATTTGATAATGAAGTGCAATTTGGAGAGTTTTGTAATGCCAACGATATTACACATAACTTCTCGGCTCCACACACTACATAATAAAATGGCGTGGTAGAAAGAAAAAATAGGACACTACAAGAAATGAGTAGAACCATGTTGAATGAACAATCGTTACCATAAAAGTTCTGGTGTAATGCCGTAGATACTTCAACATACATCCTCAACCGAATCCTAATTAGAGCCATCCTAGGTAAAACACCTTATGAACTCTTGAAAGGTAGGAAACCTACTCTTGATTACTTTAGGGTGTTTGGAAGCAAGTGCTTAATTTTAAACACCAAAGACTACCTCACTAAGTTTGACCCAAAGTCATACGAAGGTATCTTTTTAGGTTACTCCCAAAATAGTAAAGCTTACATCATCCTTAATAAACACACCATGAAAATCGAAGAATCACTCAACGTGACATTCGATGAAACTCCTTCACCCTCTAATACAACACCCTTGGTGGATGATGACTTAGATAAAGAAGAAGCAATTAAGGTTACCAAAAAGAAAAACTTAGAAAATGACATTGAGGATGAAACTTTAGAAATTGATGAAATAGTCAATATTAAGGAATCTAGAAACCATCTATTAGAAAATGTCATAGGAAACCTTAAACAAAGAACCCTTAGGTCACAATCCCAAAACGAAAGTAACTTATTTTGTTTTATATCAACTATAAAACCTAAGAATGTGAATGAAGCCTTAACGGATGAAAGTTGGATAATCGCTACGCAAGAAGAATTAAATCAATTCATTGCAAACGATGTTTAGGAGTTAGTACCACAACCTAAGAATAGGATAATCATAGGAACTAAGTGGGTGTTTAGAAATAAGTTAGACAAGTACGGTGTTGTTTCTCGAAATAAGGCTAGGTTAGTTGCTCAAGGCTATAATCGACAAGAAGGCGTCGATTATGGTGAAACTTATGCCCTAGTTGCTAGACTTGAGTCTATTAGAATACTATTAGCCTATGCTTGTGCTTTAGATTTCAAGCTATTCCAAATAGATGTAAAAAGTGTATTTTTAAACGGTTTTATCAATGAGGAGGTATACGTGGCACAACCTCCAAGATTCATTGACTTTGAAAAACCGAATCATGTTTATAAACTAAAGAAAGCTTTATATGGTCTTAAACAAGCACCCAAGGCTTGGTATGATATATTAAAAGCCTTTCTTATTATACATGAATACAAAATGGGAATGGTACATAACATACTTTTTACTAAGAAGAAAAGTTCAAATCTTATCATCGTTCAAATATATGTCGAAGACATTATATTTAGTTCGACTTGTCAAGACATGTGTGATGAATTTTCCAAAATCATGCATGACGAGTTCGAGATGAGCATGATGAGTGAACTTAACTTCTTCCTTGGATTACAAATAAAACAAATGGAAGACAATATCTTCTTTAATCAATCTAAATATATTAAAGAAATGATTAAGAAATTTAGCTTAGAAGACTCTAAACCAATGAAAACCCCTATGTCCTCAGATACTAAACTCACAAAAGATGAAGAATGTGAGTTGGTAGATAGTACCAAGTATCGAGGCATGATAGGTAGTTTACTCTACCTAACGGCAAGTAGGACCGATATCATGTTTAGTGTCTGCCTTTGTGCACGCTTCCAAGAGGCTCCCAAAACCTCTCATCTTGAAGCAGTTAAGCATATATTCCGATACATTAAAGGCACTACGCACTTAGGATTATGGTATCCTAAGGGAGCCGACATAGAAATCGTAGTATATGCCGACTCTGATAATGCGGGAGATTATGTGGACAAAAAGAGAACTAGCGGTATTTGTACGTTCACGGGATGTTGTTTAACATCTTGGTTCTCGAAGAAACAAACCGCTCTTGCTATATCTAGTACCAAAGCCGAATACGTAAGCGCTGAAAAGGCATGCCAACAAACACTATGGATGAAACAAGCTCTTATCGACTACGACATTCGACTCGACGACGTCCCAATCATGTGCGATAATAAAGACGTGATTGACCTTAGCAAAAATCCGGTGTAACACTCTCGAACTAAACACATCGAAATTCGTCACCACTTACTTCGTGATAATGTCCAAAAAGGACATATCTCTATCAAAAAAGTACCGTCCGTCGACAATATCGCTGACATTCTCACTAAACCCCTTAAATGTGAATCGTTTAACTATCTACGTCTTGGTTTAGGAATGATGGAACACATTTCATAAATCATCCTCATTTTCTTCTATCTTGATTCTAGTATGTGTTCCACTCTGTGTCATGACAATTTAAATACTTCGTCCGAAGTACTTTAAGCATTTTTAATTCGTGAAATGCAAATTAAAACGTCACTCCTTCAGTAAATTTTTTAGTCAAAAATCAAGTCCAAAACACCTCCACTAGAGGCGGCCCCTGATTAAATTGGGCGGCCCCCATATTGATATGGGAACGCCAGTAGTCAGGACTAAAATGTCTGTCACCCTTATTTTTGTAAAACATAAAAACAAACACTCTCTATCTGCAGCCATTGATGAAACACGACCCAAAACCCTCCAAACCTTAAAATCAACCACTAAAATTGAAGATCAAATTAATATTAATAATCATTTCTAACATCACAAAGATCATCAATTGAAAGTCATTTCGTCTATTTTCTTTCAAATTTATGTCTATGGTTCATATTGAACACAAATTCAAAATTAGGGATTTTTTTCTTGTGTTTGTATGCAATTAGGACTACAACATCACAATGTATAACTAATATGCTTCCCATAGACATAGTATTTGCATAATTGAAGTGTGTTTGTCAAAAATTGTTTTTTCACACAAAACCCTAATTCTATTTCAAAATCACTCACGTTAGGAACATTATAAAAATGCTTTTATGCATTGTTAATACGTCCTAAAAACATTTTTGCATACATGCATAATGATCTCATGAAAAAAATTCGAGATACATAATTCATATGTATTATTTAACATGTTTGGATGAGCAAAATTAAACTAAAGAGCGTTTGGGTTCACTCTTAGGTTTTATTTTTAGAGTCGAGTTAACCATTACTCCACATTTGTTGTATATAGGCACACACTAGGCATGAGTTCTTGTTAACATTACAAGTTCACAATCATAAAACATACTATTATTTTTCTATATAGGTAACAATGCCTTGCAAAACATCAGATGACCACAAAAACACTAGAAGCTACATTCCAAAAATGTCCGATGAATACAATGAACCACTAAAACGTATCTTTGAATTCTTTGAAAATCGTTACATTCACGAAGGGCGTGTAGTTGACCCAAGCATTGATAATTTGGTCTATGTTAGGTCCATGTTTAGTCATATTGAGTTTGATTGTCTTCTCGAAATTAATGAACAAATCGTTCCTCGTTTCATTCTCGAGTTCTACAGTCAATATCGTATCAACTACAGTTTGTAAGGTCAAATGTTTATTGAGTTTCTCATTCAAAATCAACTCTTTTCTTTTTCTCTCGAAGAATTTGGTCAAATCCTCGGTATTCCTTACAAAGGTGATTGTTCTTTTTTCGACAAGTGGTCACTTGACAACTTGCCATTTAGTGTTCCAACGGGTGGTCCTTTTCAAACCAATCCTCCTTCTCCCGATGACATCAAACTCCTCGTTCAAATCAAACGATAGGGTGTTGTCACTCGCATCAGTCATGAGCAAGAGATTGTTGTTGAGGACAATCAATTCTTGACTAGTGAAATCACCGATGTTATAAAGACACGGGTCGACATAATTTGGGAAAATGTCTTTTGTCTTGGTGGTAACTAGGATCATGTCCCCACGTGTCTGTGTCATATTCTCTTTTGTATTGCTACATCCACAAAATACAATCTTGCTTACTTCATTGCTAAACGAATGGAGTTCGTCACTAAACAAGCTTGGTTAATCCTACCCTATGGTATGTTATTAACTCGCATGTTTAACCATATCATGTCCAAAAATCCTGAGTTGTCGAGTCATCTTTACGTCTTGTACGATCGTGCCATGTATCCTCTTGCCGCTCAACAAGAGCGAAAGACCCGAAAGGATTATGGCACGAGAAGAGGTTGGTCTTCCACTTCTTCCTCATCCGCCTTCGGTCATCTATCCTCCTCTCATCCTAACGATTATGATAATGATGGAAATGAAGAAGGGACCTCGCGTGTAAGCACTCCTTTCCCCACTCGTTTTGTCAACCAATTGAAAAATGAGGTTCCTCGAGTCTTTTTTAATCCACCCAATATTGACCCAGACATGGAACCTTTTTATACTCGTTAAACCGAAATCCTCAACCATCAAGTTCAATTGAGAGATGAGCAACGTGGTGGGGTCATTTCAATCGGGAAGGGCATCAAGAACTTGTTGAAGGGAAAGAAGAAGAAGTAAGCAATTTGGATAATTACTATAAGATAATTTATTTATATTTACTACTTTGTTATGTTTATTGGTACTTGTAGAATCTAAGTAATCTGTAAACACACAAAGAACTATGAAGAAGTCTAGAGAGAGAAAGAGAGTGGGAGGTTGCTTCTAGTAAGAGAAAATGGAAGAGAAAATATATTACTATGTAAAATAATGAAACAATCAACACCCTTTCCATGGCATGGAAAGGGTTTATATACCACATAAGTGGTCGGCCATAGGCTTAGGTCTATGGGCTTTCCATGTTTGCTTATCTAGCCTATCTAGTTTCTAAATATTACTTAACGAGCTATCTAACGATATTTATAGAAGTGACCGATACTTTCGTATTCCTAACAATCTCCCCCTAAGGGAGGTCACTTCATATTACAAAAACTTAAACCTAGCATACTATGCTTTGTCTTTAGTCTTGTGCTCGCAGATTTGTTTTCTTGACTTTATCTTGTGAACATGATGTAGTGATTTTTGACTTTAGGCTTGAGCTTGTTCTGATAGGCTTGACTTGTATGTGAACTTGAACTTCTTTGAGATCATCAACCAAGCATAATCTCTTATCATCATCTTGTGATCTTGTTGCCATCTTGCGCACTTGTGATTTTTAGACCGAAATGCTCATACTTGGTCTTGAAAGCTTTAATAAGACATCTTTCTTGAAAATCTTTAACTATAACACTTCGTCACTTCGAGAAAGACGTTCGGTATCAGAGTGATAGAAACTTCTTTGAAATTCTTTGAATTTAACACTTCGTCACTTCAAGAAAGATGTACTGTATTAGAGTAGCGGAAGTCTTGAAACATGTACTTGAGCTTTCATGATGTCTTTATATATGTCGGTCGAGTATGAGCATGTGGTATTGGCTTCGACTCGTCATCGAGAAACTGCTACCACCGCCAGGAAATCTGCATAAATGGGTTAGTAATAAACAACATATATGGACGAAAGTGGCTTTGTCACTTCATAGAATACGGTTGTAACAACCAAGGTTCCCCGTTACTCAGTATAAATACTGCCTATGATCAGGTAGAATTCCGAAGAATCTCCTTGACAGGTTTTCGTAGCTGTACTAGCCGTTCTCATTACCGGAGAGTCTCAAAGCAAACAACACGGTAAGAGTGAACCGGTAAGTTACTATCTTCCCGATTAAGCTGTCAATTCGTGTTCAGCTTTCTTATGTCCAGATACCCTTGTGAGGCTTCCCATGGACATAAGATTGAAAATTGATTTAGGAAAATCAGTCGGTGTGTCAAGGTGTAAACGGTTTTTATGACACACCAACAGTTTTAATATTTTTAAAATTCATTCGTCAATGCATAAGCGGGACTGAATCGATATCTAGTATCACAAGTTCGATCCTTGTAGGATCTCACAAGTCACCTACCAAGAGCTTGTTTGATGTTGGCTTAAGCAGGATTTCCATCTTCACTGTGAATTCTTAAGTACCACTCGGATGTTCTGGCAAAATCACAGGGTAATGCGTAGTACTCTTGATATATATTTCTTGTTTTTTACATTGTGTGAATTTAGCAAGCATATTTTGGATAAGTGTCCTAATGAGATTTATGGATGATCTCTTTTGGCTCTAGACTCAATAGTGCACATTTGGTTTTAGTAATTGAAGGTTGGAGCAGACTGCCACCTTTTCAATACCAACTAACTCGGAACGAGAAAGTCAATAAAAATGTGTGTAATCTCCGTGAGAAATGAAACAAAAATCTTTTGAGAGATTCTGAGTAGTTAGGGAGGGTTGTGCATTGCATCACTAGGTCCATGATGTCAGTCTTCAATGTCAGCAATCATTATTGTGATTCTGACAACAGATGTATTGACCCAGTTTTTGCCTAGGTGTAAAGAGGGCTTCTTTCTTTTCACCCTTTATCTTAACTTTTCTTTTTAATTCTTCAACCCCTTCAGTGCTTACCGAAATTTCATGACTAGTACCTTGTTGGGTTTGTTCCAGTACTAGCTCCATCCCAGTCGGCACTTTTTCCTTATTCTCACTTTTATTCCTTTTTTATATCATACCTATGGACTTCTACACTAACTAGTGGAATATCCCTGGGTAGATCCCTTCGGTTCTGGTTGGATCATAGGAAATAATACCTAATCCTAACCACCTTATAACTTCAAGTAATTACAAACATGGTCAGTCTTTTGGTATTATTCTCAACCTTCAACCATTTAAAATTTCTCCCCCTCAACATGTGCATCGTTATTCGAAAAATGTTTAGCACATGAAGGGAGAAGCTTGCACTTGAGTCCTTTAAATTCACATCTTTAGCCATATATTTTAATCATATTTTCTCCTATGTCAAATCACTTGATATTTTGGATATCAATTGATTCAAATATTCACGGTTTCAGGGAAAAAATGTCCAATTATTAACAAGCCGATTATTGGAACATTTTAATGCTCCCCCTTAAATTATGAGGAAATAATATGGTATTTGAGTGCGTTAATTTGAGAAATTTTGAATTTACTAAGAAATTCTTGAAAATTCGCACTTAAATACTATATATATGCTTAATTCTAGTCTTACACTACGTATGTAGATATTCAGAAATTTATAATATACGAGAAATTGACCTGAAATGGAGTAGGACACAATATGACAGTGTCATATTGTCCGTTCAAGCAGCCTGAAGTCATTTCCATATTCTCTTCCTCCAACAAACTTCTCCAGATTCCTCATTAACCTTTTTTTAAAGAGCTGCTGGTCGATTTCCTTGATCATGATGCGAGACCTTTTCCTGTCTAGTTTACTCCATATTCTTTTTGGCAAGTAATCCATCTCCAAGCTGGAAGCAATATCATGAAGAACCCTTTGAACAGATGAGAGTGTGCCGTCACAAAACTTGTAGAGTTCATCCAAGCGCATCAACCTGTTTCTTTGGAGCTTGTCTTAATATATGATTTCTTGTGGATCGTTATAGGCAATGTATGGGGTCATTTTGGTGATATCGGACCTCAACGTCTCAGGCTTGGTGATATTAAGCTTCTTCTGGTAGCTTTCGATTCCCAGTTGAAGGTTTTCCACCCACTTAAGTATGACAACGCGTCTGGTAAACATCCGTAATGCCACGTTGGAGAGCTTTTTCTAAACCAAGAAAAGAAGCATATCTTCAATATCACGTAGATTAAGTCTTGGGAACTCTCCTTCCTTGAACTTATGTTGATCCCACTTGAATAGATCTTTCTTAGCTTGTAAAAGGCTTAGTTGTATTGAATAAATCCAAGACAACTATAGTAGAAACTTTGATTGAATATATCAAAGACTATGCAGAATCTAGTCTATGATACCAAGAAGAATAAACAATGAAACAGTAATAAGTAAGATTGTGTAATACCAAACTTTAAGCCTCAATATATTAATACGAACACTCTTAATAGTGTTAGGGTTATACAAAACCTTGAAGCTGTAACAAAATTATTTCTAGATGATATATGAAGATGAGATATTGAGATACTAACCTACATGCCCTAGGGTCTCCTTTTATACACCAAGGAACCCTAATGGGCTTACAACGCGTTTTCTATACATACATATCTTTTCCTAAAATATCTCATTCTTATCACATCAGCAGTACTAACATATAACTAATAGTACTAACTTATAACTAACAACAGAAACTCTTCTAGCAGTAGTAACTAATACTAGCAGTAGTAACTTTACAACTAGCAGTAGTAATAACTTAGAATATTTCTTGCAGTCTTCACCAGTAGTAGAAACTATAACCAGCAGTAGTAATCTTCATAAGTAGCAGCAGTAACTTAAACCAGCAGTATTAACATTTAAGAAGCCTTTTATTCCTAACAATCCTCCCCTAAACTTGATATTCATCATATTAATCATCAAGTTTCTTTAATAAAATCTTCTTAATCTCCAGGAGGATGTATCCAAACACTCTTCTACTTCTTAAGCTGTGATCTTGTAAATCTGAGAAGTTCATAAGCCTTTTCACACTCATGATCAACTTCTAGTCTTCTACTCAACATCCTTGATAGCATTTCTTGTGTAAGAGGATACTTTCTTTCTACCAGCATGTGAATAGTAATTCCAGTATTTGTCAATAGTAAATGAATTCCACATGAACCAAATAACCTCTAGCTTATCAATGTGTAGTCTTGTTGAGCTTTCTAGATTTCATCTTCCTCACTTGGCTCAAATAAAGTTATAAGATCTCCCCAAAGTAATCTATCATATCCTTCTGGACTTGCTATCTCAAATATTTCCTTTACCAGCCTGTATAGATCTAACATATCCTATCTGTTAAAATCATCAAGCATTGCACTAAATATCTTATAATATTTTTCACTTCCATCTGCCATGATGATCTGATAATACATCTTGTCTTCTGCTAGAATGTGTGTCTTCCAGTCAACTATTGGATATTTTGTAGATAATGATTCAACATTCACAGCTTCATCATCTCTTGGAACTATCTCTAAACAAAGTTAAAGTTCTGCCTTTTTTGCATCATGCTCTAGTTTTTTCCTCTTGACACTTTCTTCATCAAGTTCTTCACCTGCTCTTTTCTTACTAACTGTTTCCTTTCTACTGCTTTCAGTTTTCTTTCCACTGCCTTTCACCACCTCTGAATCCATAGGAACAAATGAATTTACCCTCTTCATTTCTTTGTCAAACAACATCTGAATTTCTTCAAAACTTTTGTTCTTCAACTGAGTGTATTTGTATCCAGCCATGTTTCTTAGATAGGTAGACATTTAATCCCTCTTTTGTGCTTTAGTTGGTGGTTTTCTTCTGATATTTTTAGCTATAAGCTTTGCAAAGTGATTCTTCCTTTTGTCCATTAACTCTACAAACAATCTTGACCTCTCTTCAATGGTCAATTCTCCCTGTTCTTCTGCTTGTAGTCTCTGAGCTAACTCATAATCTACCTCCATCACAGCTTGAGTATTATCCCATGAAATTAAGTTAGTCTCATCTTCTTTCTGCCTTGCAATCCTTTCTTCTTCTTCTAACTCAGCCTCTAATTCTTCTGTAAGTCTTTTAGCCACTTCTTCATCAAACTTGATATGATCCTTTTTCTTTAATGGCTTCTCTGGTTCAATCATTTTGGCTTTTCCCTTGTCTTTTAGATCATGTTGTGAAGGAGGTACTGCTTTTCTTGTTCCAGACTGACTAGGTTCTTGCATAGTCACTCCTTTTGTTGGTCTAGTAGTAGGGTCACTAGATTTTTCTTTTGATCCTCTTTCTTTTGCTTTTTCTTTTGATTTCTCACTTCTCATCTTCATAAGTGTCTGAGCAATTGTGAGATCTTCATCTTTAATAAGTGTTGTTGTTGTTGGAGGAGTACTTGGCTTAGCAGTACTAACAAATACACCAATAGTAGTAATTAGTGCACTGGTAGTAGTAACATCAATATCCTGATCATACCTCCCCTGAGTCTTTGCATCCTCTTGAAGCCATGAAATATCTTCATCTTCTTCATTCCTCCCTTGTTTGGATGCATCCTCTTGATCACCCAAACTTTTATTAGTAGAGGACTCTATCCTGACTTTGAATAATCTCCTCTTGAGTTGTGGAGTTCATGCCTTTTTCTTCTTTTCTAATTTCTTGACTCTCTTCTTTAAACTAGTAATCTCAAAATCCTGAGCAGTCTTGACATTCTCTAAGGCAAGAAACATGTCAGACAATTTTGTACAAATTTCCATCAATTCCATAATTTTTAGTCTGTCCTCCCCACTTCCAGGTGTGTTAACTCTTGAGATAGGTAGATCATTAGACTGTTTAGACAGCCTCTCAAACCTAGTTTGCGCATGTCTATCCCCCAATATGGTATCTTGGCGCTTGGGACCACTACCTGAACTAGTTCCCTAAGGAATAGGCTCATTAAGTGTTGCCATGGATTGCGTCCTAATTATGTTACCACTGTCCTGCTCTGCATCTAAGCTAGCAGTAGTAATGGCAGCCCTTTCCATACTCTCTCCCCTCTCCTCATGGACAGTCTCATCTGCTACAAGGGTAGTTGGTCTACTAGACCGAGATATCGTAGTGGCTATTCTTTTGGTTTTCCTACGTTTGTGGGTCTTTTTAGGGTGTGATGATGATGCAATAACAGGGATTGGTTCAATATTAGATGGTGAAGCAGTAGTAGGTGTGTGTTGGGGTTCAGTGGGTTGTCCTGAACCTTCACCCTCCACTGCTTGTGGTTGTATCAACATAGCAGCAAACAATGGTGTAACTATGCCTGAAAAATCTTTTCCTTGCCTTCTTATTTTTGCAAAAACCTTTTTAGTATGAGAAGGTGTATCATATTTATCATTTAAAACTGCTCCAAGATTTTCAATTTGATTGTTCAAAAACAGTTGTAAAAACCTTGGATACATTAAAAACTTTTTAGAATTTGGATCCAAGTTTCTTAACATACCATCAAAAATCAATTTAGAAAAAATAAATTTTTGATTCTTTGCCAAACATATAACTGCAGATGCAATATTTGTACCAAATCCATTCCATGTAGTTGATTTTGAACTTAAACATTGCAAGATAGTATGTATAAGATACTTCCATTGAGGGGAAAAGAAAGATTTTTGAAAAGTAAATTTATCAGAAAGTTTTTCATATCCCGTCAATTAAAGGTTTTCAAAATTTTTAGTATTTGTGAGACAAGCAATAACATCCTCATCATTAAATTGAAGATCTCTCCTGACAGATGATTCTGATATTACTATTGTCTTGCCAACAACTTTTGCATGTATTTGTCTTTCATTATTGACTATTTTTATCTTTGCAGTAGACCAAAACAGCTCAATATAAGATACATAGATAGTAGGACTTACAGTTAAGGCATATCTGATAGGGCTAGCATTCAGAAAGTCCACTATCTCATCAAAATCAGCATGCTCTGTGGATTTTTACAAGTAAGTGACCATGTTGTGAGAATCAACAAATTGTAGAGCCTCCATGAATGATAATTGTTGAAGTCGGTGATGAAATCGAGTTTGGGTTTATAATTTAGAGAGTATTAGAAGATTAATAACGAATATGATGTGATCGTATGCACTTAAATAGGTATTAAAGAAAACCTATACACGAAGTTTTCGTTTTATAGTCAAAGAATACCCTTCGCAGTTGTAACTCCAACTGTAACCTAGCAGTAGTAAGTAGCCTGGAAGCATTAACTTTTGCCTAGCAGTACTAACTTTTTCCTAGCAGTACTAACTTTTGTCGAGTAGTACTAAGTAATGCCCAGTAGCATTAACTTTTAAGTTACCAATTTTAAACTCAATTTCATTCCAAAAAGCATTTCCATCATCAATGTTGATTCTCACAAGCTCTCTTTCTGTTTTTATTCTCACTTTATCTCTCAGTTCTTTTTCTCACTGAATCACTCTGTCTGTTTTTCTTTCATAGATCTCTCTTTCTGTGTTTGAACTCACTACATCTCTCATTTCTTTTTACTTACAATTCTCTCTGTCTGTTTTTGATTTCTCTCAATTCTTTTAAGCTCACTTTTTCTCTCTATCTATTTTTTCTTTCACTCAATGCTCATAGTATTAATTATAACAGCATAACTAATTATACTTACCAGTAGTAAGTTAGACCAACAACACTAACTTGAATTCCATCATTAGCTGCTATTCCATTCCATTTCAAGCATTATTTGTGTAAAAAAGCCACTGCATATCAACACAACTAACCTCCCCTTAATCAATACTTCAGGGGTTAAGCATTCCAATACTTGCAATCAGATATTGAAACCTACTAACATCAAATGCCTTTGTAAGTAAATCTGCAACATTTTGATCAGTGTGAATCTTGATCACTTAAATTAATCTCTTCTCATATGAATCCCTGATGAAGTGATGTCTAATCTCAATGTGCTTAGTCTTTGAGTGAAACACTGGATTCTTAACTATGCAGATGGTGCTTTCATTGTCAATGAAAATCTTGGTGTTCATGAAGTTGTATCCATAATCAAGCAATTGATTTTGGATCCATAACACTTGTCCATAGTAATTTGATGCAACTACATACTTTGCTTCAGTAGTAGAGTTGGCAACTACAGTTTGCTTCTTGTATTGCCATGAAATTAATCTGCTTCCAAGAAATTGACAACCTCCTGTTGTGGATTTCCTGTCTAAACTTGCACCAGCATAGTCACTGTCAGTATAAGCTTCCAAATCAAATGGTGAGTCCTTAGGATACCATAGGCCTAATTTAGGTTAACCTTTTAAGTATCTAAAGATTCTTTTCACAGCATGAAGATGTGAAACTTTAAGTGTGACTTGAAATCTTGCACAAGCACATACAACAAACATTATATCATGCCTTGAAGATGTTAAATACATCAATGAGCCAATCATTGATCTATATAAATAAACATCAACATCTTCAGCATTTTCATCCTTCATTAAAGGCTTTGAGGTTTCTATAAGGGTGCTTGCTGTCTTCACAGTTGAAAAGCCAAACTTCTTCAAAATTTCATCCACATACTTGTCTTGACTGATGAAAATTCCATCATTTTTCTGTGTCACTTGTAGTCCTAAAAATAAGGTAAGCTCACCCATAGAGCTCATCTGGAACTTCTTATGCATTAATTTCTCAAACTTAGTGCATAAATTCTTCTTAGTAGATCCAAAAATGATATCATCTACATATACTTGAACTAGCAGAATATCACCTTTGATCTTTTTAATGAACAAAGTCTTATCTATTGTTCCTCTCTGAAATCCATTATCTAATAAATAGGTAGATAAAGTTTTATACCAAGCTCTAGGAGCTTGATGTAGACCATATAATGCCTTTTCTACCTTATAAACTATGTCAGGGAACTCAGGATCTTCAAACCCTGGAGGTTGATAGACATAAACTTCCTCTTCAATCTTGCCATATAGAAATGTACTCTTTACATCCATCTGGTACACAACAAAGTCTTTGAATGAAGCATAGGCTCAGAACAGCCTAATTGCTTCAATCCTAGAAACTACAGCAAAAACCTCATCATAATCTATTCCTTCTTCTTGAGTGTAACCCTGTGCAACCAACCTATCCTTGTTCCTGATTACATGATATCTCTCAATTCTTTTTCTCACTGAATCACTCTGTGTGTTTTTATGTCACACATCTCTCTTTCTGTTTTTCATTCTTACCAATTCTCTTAATTCTTTTAGCTCATAAAGTCACTCTTTCTATTTTTGTTTCACACATCTCTCTTTCTATTTTTATGCTCACCAATTTCTCTCATTTCTTTTTGCTTACAATTCTCTTTGTCTGTTTTTGATTTCTCTCAATTCTTTTTGCTCATAATTCTCTCTGTCTGTTTTTGATTTCTCTCAATTCTTTTTATCTGTTTTTTATTTCTCTCAATTCTCATAGTATTAATTATACTTAACCATATTAAGTATAACTAATAATATTAACTTAGCAGTATTAAGTATAACTAGTAGCACTAATTATACTTAACAGCAGAAACTTTTAAGTTACAAGTACTTACTCAAATTTCCATCCTTAGCAGCTTTTGCATTCCATTAATCAATACTTAAGAGGTTAAGCATTCTAATACTTGTAATCAGATATTCAAATCTACGAACATCAAATGCTTTTTTGAGCAAATCTAGAACATTATGATCTGTGTGAATCTTGATCATCTGAATAAGCTTCTTCTCATTGGAATCTCTAATAAAATGATGCCTAATCTCAATATGCTTTGTCTTTGAGTGAAAAACAGGGTTCTTCACTATGTACATAGTACCCTCATTATCAATATGAATCTTAGTTTGCATATAGTTATATCCATAATCTGGCAATTGATTTTGGATCCAAAGCACCTGTCCACAGCAATTAGAAGCAGCTATATACTCAACTTCAGTTGTGGAATTAGGAACCACAGTCTGCTTCTTACAGTGCCATGAAATGAACCTACACCCTAGGAATTGACAACTTCTTGTTGTAGACTTCCTATCTAAGCTTGATCCTGCATAGTCACTATCAGTATATGCTACCAAATCAAAAGGTGAATCCTTGGGATACCAAAGGCCCAATTTAGGTTGACCTTTTAAGTATATAAAGATCCTTTTCACAGCATAAAGATGTGAATTTTTAGGATTGACTTAGAATCTTGCACAAGCACATATTGCAAACGTAATATCAGGCCTTGAAGAATTAGATACATCAATAATCCAATCATGGATCTATACAAGTCTTTATCTACATCTTCACCATATGTATCTTTGAGCAAATGCTTATGGGTTTCAATGGGTGTGCTTGTTGTCTTGACATCACTAAAGCTAAATTTCTTCAAAATCTCAGTTACATACTTGTCTTGCCTTATAAAAATCCCATCTTCCTTTTGCTTCACTAGCAGTCCTAGGAAGAATATGAGTTCACCCATAGAACTCATTTAAAACTTGTTATGCATCATTTTCTCAAAATCAATGAATAATGACTTTATTATAGAGCCAAAAATGATATCATCTATATATGCTTGAACTAACAGAATATCACATGTGTCTCTTCTGATAAATAAAGTCTTGTCTATCTTTCCTCTCTGAAACCCATTGTCCAACAAATAAGTTAACAAGGTGTCATACCAAGCTTTGGGAGCTTGATGCAAACCATAGAGAGCCTTTTCTACCTTGTAAACTCTGTCAAGGAAGTCTGGATCATCAAATCCTGGTGGTTGACAAACATAAAATTCCTCTTCAATATTTCCATACAGAAAAGCACTCTTAACATCCATCTTATACACCACAAAGTCTTTAAATAAGGCATAGGCTAAGAATAGCCTAATTACTTCAATTCTAGCAACATGAGCAAGAACCTCATCATAATCAACTCCTTCCTCTTGTGTGTATCCTTGTGTAACCAATCTTGCTTTATTCTTAATCACAATGCCTCTTTCATCTTTCTTGTTTCTGTACACCCATTTAGTACCAATAGCCCTTTTGCCATTAGGTAAATCCACTAAGGTCCAAACCTGTTGTAACTTGAACTGTAGAAGCTCCTCTTTCATAGCTTCTATCCAGCTTGGATCTTTTAATGCTTAAATTGCCTTCTTAGGCTCTTCTTGTGATAAGAAACATGCAAACAAACAATTCTAAAAGTCTTTATGGTTGGTCCTCTGCTAAACTGAACTAAACATAGCTTGTTCAGTCACACTCTTTGTTATCCTTCTAGTTTGAGGTGCTGAATATATGTCTCCAAAGATTTGTTTAACTGGATGATCCTTGTGAACTCTGGTAGTTAGAATAGGACTAACAAGGATATGTGTATCCATATTGTTTATGTCAGCCTCTGCACCAACATCTTCATCATCATCTGCATAGACAATTTCTTCTAATTTAGGCATATTTAGATCATCAACACATCTATAGACTATATTTTCATCAACAACATTATCCTCTATGCTAGCAGTATTAACAGTTGGACTAATAATATTAATAGTGTTAGTGCTGTTAACACTAGCATCCTTTTCTTGATTAACTTTTGGCTCCTCTGTACTTGGAACCTCACTATCTTTATTCCCTGGATCTTTAGCATCCTTTTTGTCCTCCTCCCCTGATGGTTTGAATCCAGCATCAGGAGAAAACTTTGAACTAGAAGAGAATGGTAGATCTTGAATGGATAATGGTAGCAGTAAGTAATCTTTGCCAAGTATTGTCTCTATTCTAGCTTTACCTGCATTATCATATGCTTTTGTACTTGCATTACCATTAGATTGATTCCTTACAACAACTGGCTTATAGTTCATAGAATTTGTTAGTGCATCTATATCAAAAAGCCAATTTGGTCCACTTCCTACAATATTAGGTGTATCCTCACTAAACTTAACATGCAGGTTCTCTTCTACTATCCTAGTTCTACTGTTGAATACTCTGAATGCTTTGCTATTGGTAGAGTATCCTATAAAGAATCCTTCATCGGCCTTTCCATCAAATTTACCTAGGTGATCTATGGTATTAAGGATTATAACAGGACACCCAAATGGTCTCATGAAATTTAAGGCAGGTTTTCTACCTAAAAAAGTTCATAAGGGGTCTTGTGGTAAGGCTTGATAACTAACACCCTATTTTAGACATAACAAGCAATATTAACTGCTTCAGCCCAGAAAGTTGTTGGCAATTTTAAATCAACTAGCATAGTCCTAGCAGCCTCCATTTTGTTGTGGAGTCTTAGCAACACTAAATTCCCTCTTAATACCCTTCATTTCACAGAACTGATTCATGACTGTTGATCCTAATAATTGATCGATTCCTTAGGTTGTCTAAGGTTAAATTATCTTGGATAAATCCAAAATAACTTGTTGTAGAAACTTTGTATGTATATTAAAGTGTATGCGGAATCTACACCTTAATACCTAGAATTATTATGAATAAAACAGTAATCGTGAATAAACAAAGATATAACCAAATGCTCCAATATTATTAGATCAATAATACGAGTACTCTTCACTAGTACTAGGGTTTACAACCTTGAAGCTCTTCTAAATCGACTTGACAACTTGTATGTAAAACTTATGTCTTAACTAATGTCCTAGAGCCTCCT
This sequence comes from Tanacetum coccineum, assembly GCA_026074375.1. Classification (NCBI taxonomy): domain Eukaryota; kingdom Viridiplantae; phylum Streptophyta; class Magnoliopsida; order Asterales; family Asteraceae; genus Tanacetum; species Tanacetum coccineum. The sequence continues at coordinate 7,738 of BQNB010038389.1, read as the reverse complement.
TTTATAGACTAAGGAGTCCTAGTCGGCTTACAATACATTGCTAAGAGATCATAATCTTTTCTAAACATAAACATAATCTCTTAAACAAATACATTATACATATCTTGTACAAAAAAATCCCAATACTTATCTTCACAAGTATTCTTGTTCTCCAAACAATCTTTATCTCTTTAAACTGTCTTTATCCTCTTGACATTAGTAAGTCTTCTAGCAGTTGTAATTCAACAGCATAAACTTTTTCACCAGCAGTACTAATAAACATAAGCAGTAGTAACATTAGTACTAGCAGTACTAATATATACTCATAGTAGTAACATGTACTAGCAGTCTTAACATTACTACTAGCAGCACTAACTACTTAGCTTATATTTTAGTCTTCAACTCTAAGCAGTCTTAACTTTAACTAACAGTAGTAACTTTATACTAACAATACTAAATTATACTAACAGTAGTAACTAGCAGTGGTAACTTTATACTACCAGTACTAACTACTTAGCATAATTTTCATTATGTACCTGAGTAGTAGTAACTTCTAAGAATCATTGAAGTCTTTTAAGTACTAATAATCCTCTGCTAAACTTGATGTTCATCATCCGAATCTTTAAGTTTCTTTGTTAAAAGTCTTCATCACAATCAGGAAGATGTATTCAAACCTTTTATTAACCCTTTTGCTGCTTTACCATAAGCTTGAGTAGTTGGTAGCACATCTCATTCCAATAATCAGTTTGAAGTTTCTTGTTAAGCATATTTGTAATTGTTATTGGTGTGAGGGGATATCTCTTTTCAATTAACATAAAGATGTGGACATTTTCAAACCTTATAAAGTGCACTCCACATGAATCATACAACATCCAAATAGTTACTTTGTATCATTGTAAATTTCTCTATACATCACTCTTTATGTCTAGTTCAAATATATCTTTTAAATCACCCTACAACACTCTTTCATGTTCATCTTCAGGCCTTATATCACCATGCTTTGTTTTGACCAACTTCCAAAGAGTCTACAAATCTTCTCTATCAATATCCTGAAGCATCCTAATCATTAAAGAATATCTCTTGGAACTTCCATCTGCTCTTATCAATGGATAATGTGCCATTATTCCTTCTTTAAGAAGCTTGTATTCAACAATCACTGGTGGTTTGATAGCAAGTGGTATAGCATCAATTGCTATATCATCATCTTTTACTATTACCAAATGCTTTTTTAGCTCAGCTTCATCAACTTCTTCAACTTCTTCATGCTCATCTATCTCTATAACATCCTCCATTCTTTGTCTCTTTGAAGATTCTTGTTGTTTCTCTTTCCCTACTCTTTTCTTAGCAAGTATCTTCTTTATTCTGCCTTTAGCTTTCTTCTCATTACTTTCTGCCTTCTTTGACTTATCAGATTTTAGTTCATCCTCTATTCCTTTAGAACTTTCTTCTGTTTCCTTTATGCTTTTTACTAACTCAGAATCTATAGGAATAAAAGTATTTACTCTCCTCATTTCATTATCAAACATCTTTTGCATCTCTTCATAGCTCTTGCTCTTTAACTGATTAAGTTTGTATCCACCCATGTTTTTGAGATAGGTAGATATTAGATTCCTCTTTTGAGCTTTAGTTGGTGACTTTCTTCTTTTCTCTTCAGCTTTAAGCATTGCAAAGTGTTTCTTTCTTTTGTTCATAAGTTCTACAAACAGTCTTGATCTTTCTTCGATGGTTATCTCTCCTTGTTCTTCTATTTGTAGCCTCTGAGCTAACTCAAAATCTGCCTCCATCAGAGCTTGTGTATTATCCTATGACTCAATCAAAGCTATGTTGGCTTCTTCTTCCTTTTTCCTTACAAGCCTTTCTTCTTCTATAAGTTCAGCCTCCAACTGAGCTTGAAGATTTCTTGCCAAATCTTCATCAAGAGTAACTTGATCTTTTCTTTTCAGAGGAACTTCAGGCTCAATCATGATTGCTTTGCCTTTGTCTTTAATCATTAAAGGTTGGATTCTTGTGGAGTTCTGAATTCACTTGGCTCCTGTACTACAACCCCTCTAGCCTTGGGTCTTGTAGTTGTTGTTGTTGTTGTAGCAGCAGTCGTAACAACATTAGGTTTAGCTGGTTTGATTTGAATAAGTGTCTGAGCTAAAATTATTTCTTCAATAGTTGTAGGAGACTTTACCTAATCACTATGAAGATCATTTATATCAAACATGTCTACATCATCTGACCTCCCTTGGGTATCATCAACTAAAGAAACATCAGCATCCTTATCAATGTCTTTAATACTCCTCCCCTGTTTGGATGCATCTTCATGATCACCCAAACTATCTTTATCTTCAAAGGATTCAACTCTTCTAGACATACCAACTTTCCTTAATCTTTGTAATCCTGTAGTTCTTGATTTCTTTTTCCTTTCCAACTTCTGGACTCTCTTCTTTAAAGTAGCAATTTCCTTTGCTTGAGCATCCTTTGCCTTCTCTAAATCAAGAACATGTGTTTGTAAATTGGTACACAAAAGCATCAATTCATATAGTTGCATGCTATCCTCACCACTAAGAGGTGGATCATTGGAAGGTGTAGGAACATTGTCATCTTGTTGTGTCTCCTCTTGAGTAACTGCAGTGTCCTTCCTCTGTTTCCTACTAGACTGTTTCTTCTGAGATCTAGAGGATGATGGTTAAGTAGTAATGGGTGTTTGTTGAGAATTAGTAGGAATTCCTGAATCTACACCCTCATCTTGAGTATGTTAAACCATCATTGTTTCAAACAAATGTGTTATTCTCTTAAAAAAATCCTTTCCTTCTCTTTTCATATTGGCAAAGATTTTCTTTGTGTGTGAAGGGTTAACATAAATCTTCTTATGATGTGACATATCACCAAGCTATTGATTAATGAAAACTTGCAGAAATCGTAGATACAACAGAAATTTGACCCCTCCATCTAAGTGTTTCACCATAGCATCAAAAATGTACTTCAATAGATTAAATTTTTGGTTTGTAGCCAATCATATGATTAAAGAAGCCATTGTACTACTGAATTCATTCCATGCAGTGGATATGGCACTAGGGCATTAGATAATGGTATGAATTAAGAACTTCCATTGCGTAGAAAAGAAAGCTTTATAAAATGTAAGCTTTTGAAAAGGTTTTTCATACCCCATCCGTGCCAGTTCTTCAAAAATTTTAGCAGTTGGCAAACAATCAGTACCTCGTGTATCTTCTAAGTGAATATCACTTCAAATGCTTAACGCCGTGATGATCACCTTCTTCTTATCAATTAGGGCTTGTATCTGACGTTTACCATTGACAGTGTTTGCCTTTACCTATGCCCAAAACTGTTGAATGCAAGATGTGTAGATGATAGGATTGAAAGTCAATGCATAACGAATCTGATTAGCATTCAGAAAATCAATAATCTCATGAAATCCATCACTTTTAGCGGGTTTGTCTAAGAATGCGACCATGTTATGAGTATCAGCAAAAGGTAGGGTTGACATTGTGATGTATTTTGATGATCAAAGATGAAATTAAGTTAAGGTTTATGGTTAGAGAGTGTTTGAATAACTGAAATTGAATAAAGAATCGAATGAAACCCTAAATCAAAGTATTTATAGAATCACCCTCAGCAGCATTAACTTGAACTGGCAGCACTAAATTTGGCCTAGCAGCAGTGACTTAAACTGACAGCACAATGTTAAGCCTAACAGTAGTAAGTAACCCAATAAGCTAAGACTAACAGCATTAAGTTTTAAGTTACCAGCACTAACTTCAATTTCGTTCCAAAAAGGACTTCTATCATCAATTGAATCTTCTCATAAACTCTCTTTCTATTTTTATGCTCACAATATCTCTCAATTCTTTTGCTCACATAATTACTCATTTCTGTTTTTATTCACACATCTCTCTTTTTATTTTTTTAAGCTCATGTAATCTCTCATTTCTTTTAGCTCACCAAAGCACTCTTTCTATTTTTATGCAACATTTTTGACAGTTTTGTACATAGTTCCATCAATTCCAATAGTTTCATACTATCCTCCCTACTTCCAAGTATGTAACCTCTTGAGAGAGTTGGATCATTGGACTGTTTAGATGTAGTATCAAACCTAGTTTGAGAATCCACATCCCCCAATATGGTATCTTGGCACCTAGGACCACTACCTAAACCAATTTCCTAAGAACTTGATCCATTAAGTGTTGCCATGGATTGGGTCTTATTTTATGTTACCACTGCCCTGCTCTGCTTCTAAGCTAGAAGCAGTAGTGGCAGCCCTTTCCATTTTGTCACCCAACTCCTTATGGACAGCCTCATCACCAACCTTTTTTAGGGGGACCACTAGACTGAGGTATCTTGGTGTCCCGACCTCTTTTGACATGCCTAGATGTTTTTGATTTTTTTAACATACTTTTTGATATTACATATCATTCCATCCATGCTTTGATTGTATAGAAAATTAGCCTCCCCTCAAACAATGCTTCAAGGGGTAAGTATTTGCTCAACAGTTATAACTTTGGCGCCCAACAGTTGCATAAAAGGCTTGTATATTGTTTGTTTTGTCTTTCTTATTGTTGTAGGTACGGATAAAGCAAAAATTACAGAAACGGTCAAAAACTGGCAAAAACGAACCGGGGAACGGAAAGAGCACATAATGAGCGGGAGGAAGCTATCAAGTCATTGTGTGTCAAACCTTTCAGTTACTTGGTCAACCAAAGTCAAGGTCACAAAAAGACAAATCCAAAGTTACCAAACCAGTTCTCGCGAGCTCCTCTCAGTTATTAAACTTTATTCTGGGAATATGGGTTCTCGAAAAGTCCTAATTTTTGGCGTCACATCACCACTTGTTATAGTATTGACATTATGGTCGCTGCTATTGGGTCCTGGAGCGGTCCCGGCTAATACAACTTTATCCAATAGGTTATGCAACTCCTCATAAACTAGATAAACACCTATCGACGAAACAGATAGTTGGACTATTCATTTTGGGCCACTAGTAGGAAGACTTAGGTCGCGATACATCCTAGTACTGCCAAGTAAGTTGGGTACTTACATACATAAGCCACGTTGATGTGAATCATCGAACATTACAAATAGTAGAAACGAGACTCCGCCCCCTGACATATTTCCGTTGCGACACATTTTTGGGGGTGTTACAAATACCCTTCAAGAAATGCCACGCGGGCTAGTAAGAAAGCACAAGGAAAGGGATATTTTGCACTAATTATACACTCAGAAGAAACACAAGAAGCTACAAACCACGGATTGCCACGTTGGCAATCCGTGTGAGCTATCAAGTGATCCAACGGTGGATAAGAAGCATCCAATGATTAGCATATGATCAGGGGCTAAGAATGGAGGACTGAGGAGCGTGTAAACAGACTAGAAGGTTCAGCTGGATGCTATAAATAGCCCTTCACTGTCAAGCCAAAGAGTTTTTTTTAGCTTTAGATTTTAGCTTAATTTTAGCTTTTAGTGTTAGCTTATTGTAATTTTCATTTAAACTTTTGTAATCTTCTTTTTTAGTATAATGTAATCAAGCTTTTTCAGTCAATGAAATCTAGTTTTTCTTAAATAAAGTGTCATAAGCTCTTATAAATCTCAATGTTTTGGTTCACTTCTGTCACAAGCTACTCACACAAGCTCATTATAGCTCTCACAAGTCTTTAAGCTTGTGATTGAGCTTAAATAGTCATTTAATCAACTCAAACTTTAAAATCAGCTTAAATACCCTTGTTTATTGACTGTGGACTTATGGAAGGGAAGCTAGCAATGGAAGAGCTTCCAAGGACTTAAACTGGCTTATCTTTGATAAGCCAGAGCTGTTGATAAGCTCTTTGAGCACTTTAGCCTTTGTTTTGCTAAGGCCATTATAAGTTTTCATTTACTTTCCTTGTCTTAAGTTTCCTAGTTTAGATTTGCTTATCCGCTTATAATCTGCTTATCTAGTTGCTTATTTGATCTTATATCTGTTTCATTGTGCTTATTAATCATGTTTAGTCATATATTTTTAGCTTTTGTAGTTTAGATTTAATATTGTTTCATTTAGTCTTATAAATCAATAAAATACCAAAAATATTAGGTTAATTCATAAGATCTTTGTTACTAGCTTAAATAGTAGTTAAAATAAGTCTAATAGGTTAGTTTATGATTGCTTATTATCTGGTAATTGAAAGTTGTTAATTAGATTTCATAGTAGAAAGCTAAAAGTTGAATCTGTCTAGTATAAAGGAGTGTTTGGATTAGTGTTGTTTGACCCCTAAAAGTCAAACTGAGTTGTGATCTTTGCTTAAATCATTTTCATTATCACTTTAAATCAGTAATAAAATTGTTTTCTTAGGTTAGATTTAAAAATATAAAAAGTTTAAGCTTAATTACTTTGATCCTGCACCAGGGGAGGTATTTGTTTAAGCTAGCCAGTTAGATTTGATCCAAGCCTTCCTAGGCTTGGAATTTTGTTTGCTAAGTAATCAAACACACTCATTGAATGTGTTCATTGCAGCATTGACCACCAAGGTCACCTGCATTTGTGTTTTGCACCTTTGTCAATTGCATCAGCAGGAGTAACAGCAGTTACTACTGCTGTCTCTTTCAATATCATTTAAGCTAGTTTTAGTAGGATTTAGATTTTAAAATTTAGTAAGTTTATAGATTAGATATAGGTTAAAATAGATTAAGTCTTAATTTTAAATTTCTAGCTTGTTTAATAGGGTACATTAGCTTCTAAAGTTCATAAAAAACCTCAAAAAGCCAAAAACAGTAGTAACTAGAACTTAGCTTTTAAACTTAGATTTCTAGCTTATAAGATTAGTTTTTATGAATTTGATTTATAGCTTATATGTTGATTGTTAAGTTTTCAAAAGCTCAACTCCTCTAGAAGCTTATTGTGTTTTCTAGCTTATTTAGCTTTTGTGCTTAAAAGTAAAAATTCTGAGTTAGTGCTTTTGATCTTAATTTTTCAAAAAGCTTTCTGTGTTATTAGAATATTTAGATTATAAAAATTAGTTTCTAGATATCATAAGCTTACTTGAATAGCTTTTGGTTTTGAAAATGAGCTTAATGTGAGTTGTGTGTAAGCAATTAAGTGAGAAGTAGCTTTTTAGCTTACAAAAGCTTTGTTTCTGTAACAGCTATTTTCAAAAGCATTTTGAGAGCTTAATTTTGAGTTTCAGCTAGTAGTTACTTTATTAAAGTTGCTTAAATTAGCTTAATCTACAACTTCCATTCTTTGAGTTTTGCAAAATAAAAAAAATATAAAAAACGTATTCCTGGGACTTGAACCCACGACCTCACCCACACAACACCAATGCCTTACCGTTTGCTTCATTAGCTCATCCAAGAGCATTTCCTTTTATTTAATTTTTATACTCACTTTCCCCTAATAAGCTTTATAAGCTGTTTAAGCTTATTTCGCGGCTTATTTAATAAGATGTGATCTCGGGCTTATTTTTCCTAGGTTTTAATTAGTATAAGCTAATTTCTGTAATTTTTCTAGAATTTTTATAGTTCGTTTAGTATTTTTTTAACATTTATTTTCATTAAAAACTTTAAAAAATCATAAAAAATAGAAAAATAATCAAAAAATATAAATCTTTTTTAGAAAATTTTCTTTATCACAAAGTTCATAGGAAAATTAGTTTAGCTTTCGTAGGGTCTAAATTGCAAAATTTTGTTTTTTAAAGAACAGGATTTGTCCCCGTTCTCGTTTTTCTTGATTTAACGCTCATTTTAACTCCGTTTTTGTTCTAGTTTTCTTTAAACTTACTTTTTA
>BQNB010038388.1:21188-45917 GCA_026074375.1 Tanacetum coccineum | reverse complement strand
GGGTCACTCCAAACCCGGTCAAACCCGGCGGGTCAAACCGGGTTTCGAAAATATGAAACCCGGTTTAATTTGACCTGTTTTTTGGCCGGAATCGGTTCAACCGGTTGACCCGGCCGGGTCGAACCGGGTTTCAAAACACTGGTTGTAATACTAATCGGTATGAACATGTCAAGCAATATATCTCAAACAAATTAAAAAAAACCAAACTTTGACTTTTGACTTTTAATATTAATGGCTATTCACCCATGGGAGTTCTAAAAGTCGAACAGTATTTGTTCAAAAAAGAATGGCACGTGATACCTATCCTACTATTTATAAGGTAAAAATTTAACTTTTTTTTACTTGAATTTTTAATTAAGTTTTTTAATTTGTAAAAGTTTATTTACTTTATAGCTTTAATAGTATTTTTTTTATATTTATAACTTTTTTAACATCACTTGTATATTTTGATATTTGTAAATTTGTGTTTAGCATCGATAACGATTGTTTTACTCGCATATTTTTCTTTAAGGGGCCCTTTTCTAATTACCTCCCAGGGCACCTAAGATCCCCGGGACGGCCCTGCCGACAACAACTTACGTATCATCAATGGTTACATTTCTGTAGAAGTGGTTTATTTTTGTTGTAGGATTCTTTTGTGAGTTGATGTGCTTTTGAGAGTTGATGCGTGTCATGTTATGTGTCTTGTATCTGGTTTTCATAGATCTTGTATTTGTCTTTTACAAACATGTCAAAGTAAGATCACATAAAGTTGGCAACTATGAAAAATTACTTGACTAATTTGCCCTTGCTCAACCAAACTTTACTTGAAGCTCCATTTTTGCAAAAGTAGTATATAGATGAAAATAAGTACATATACTATTAAATCAATCATTTAAGTTCATTTAGATAAATGCGAATAAATGTTCTTAGAAACCCTAGCCACCATGTCTTTCTCTCTCTTAGAAACCCTAGCCACCATCTCTATTCTTCATTATCAATCTCTCCAATTTTTACCTTATGTTTGGAATTCGTTTAATAACCCCTGAAATTGGGAATCAATCCATTCATTGAATAAGCCATAACTAGCGTGTTAGGCGATCTTCTCATCTTGGATTTAAGGTTTTTAGATCTGTTTGTTTTCCCTTCAATATAATTCTCTTTTTAAATCACCCCAAATTGACTCCATTTCCGTTCCTTTCTCCTCGCCTCCATTAAACACGGGGGGGAAAAGAGGGTGGGGAAGATCTCCCTTCAATCCAAAGAACTTCATCTTATCTGTTTATCATAGTTATCGATGATTGGCCAATGTATTTTCGAGAAGAAACATGGTTATAGGATCTTGATGAAGACCGACGTGGCTAAATCTCGATGTTCGATTAAACGTGTCTAATCTTCCAGAGACATTATCGGCCAATGATCTGTTTTCATGCTTAGTTAATAAGTATGGACATGTTGTTGATTCTTCATTCCACTGAAGAGATCAAGGAAGTAACAGATTTGGATTTGTCAAACTTATCAATGTTTCTAATGTGGATAAGATTAGGTGTTAATTTTTGTACGGTATGGGTTGGTCGTTATAAGTTACAGGCAAAATAATGGCACGAGATGCGAGACCACCTTTGAATGGCAAACATTCATAATTCGAAGAGTGATATAGACATTTAGGTGAGGTTCAAGTACCTAATGTTAGGCCAACGATGGTAATAAAGAAACCAGGAATAATTCGTTTGCTTATGTGTTGAAATCGAACAGCCTAATAATTGTCCATCTTCTAATAGATTCATTGATGCCTCACCAGCTATTGCTCGTTTATGATGATTGCTTATTCAGCCAATGATCTCCTATGTGTGCTATTGGGAAAATTAAAGATATTAACGCCCTATCTAACCTTTCTGTCATCCTTAACGATGAGGGATTTGATGACATAAAGATCTCTTATCTTGGTGTACTGGTCCTATCCAATCCAAATCTTTGCATCTAAAGAAAAATTGATAATATGCTGGGTAATGAATTGGTTCCATGAAACTTGGTAATGCTAATAATTCTTTTGTGTAAGCGATATCAACATTGTTTGATGCTAAAAAAGGACTCCTATGGTGCTTGGAACAACAAAGCGCTCGCCAAAATTGTGTCTCCTTGGGTACTTATGACTCCTGTCGATTTTGGTAGAGGATAGTTCGTTGAGCCAGGTACAAAAATTTTTTCTGTGTGACTACACTAGGTTAGTACTATTATCAAAGATCGTAACCAAAATCATTTGTTAAAGGTAAAGTTTAATTGGATTCGAATTAGAGAACTAGAACCATGGTCTCCTGAACTAGACGATGATTTTGTGTAATCATTTCTGATGATGAATTCGTAGAGACGAAAAAAAATAATTCAAATACTAGTGAAGCGAATGACATGTTTTCAGAGTCTAGCTTCAATGAAAGAAATAACGAAAATTGTTATTTACTGAACAGGAACCTCCTCAGATAAGGATATCAGAAGATTCCTTTTGGTAATGTTACCCACATTCTTAATAAGCAAGAATAATAAAGAGGCTGTCAGGATAGCAGATCCTACTCACCTCCTGGTTTCACTCAAGAGGGAAATGTTTGGTGTTAGTGTTAATCTGCCTGAAGCATAACTGATATCGAGTCTAATAATAAGGGGAACTCAAAATGTTAGTCGTTAACCGATCCTTTAGGCCTTAAAATGGAGTGGATCAATATATGGATGTTATTGAAAACATGGTAGAAGTCGGACAAACTATGGGATAGCAACATGGAGGCGGATGCCAAGAAAAACTTAGAGGTATATTGTAGCCTCCTCAATCGTGAGATTCATGGTCTTTAAAATTGAATGTTTGATGTCTTTAAACATCAGCTTGAGAGGCCAATCAGCCAGAAAACAGTGGATTCGGGAGTAAAACACTAAGACGAAGATTAACTTTTTGTTGTTATTTTCAAGAACAAAGTTGGAGAGGCATTCATCCTTTTTCTATCAAAGATTTATGGGTAATTCTGTTTTTTTGACTTTTCTTTTAGGTTCTTCTGTTGGTCTTTCAGGATGGAATTCAATGTTGTGATGGGATCCTAATAGCTATATGTTACAGAATAATGCCGACCATTTCTTATAAATTAATGTGGCGGATCGTGGTAACTTTGGCTTTCTACAGCTACTAAGGTTATGTTTGTTTACTATTAATGCTCCACCAATATAACTCTGAGAAGAAAATCTCTTTGGGAATAAAATTACTCACAATAATGATACATGGGAAGGAGAATCATTATTTATGCGATTCCAATGAAGTTAGATCAAACAAGAAAAGGTATTTTGGACGATTTATTAATGAAACGGCCGCCAAAGCTTTTATCACATCATCTCTACTGCTGGGCTTATTGAACTCCCCTTGATGGATATTACGTTTTACTTGGGCATCAAATCGGCCAGAAAATGAGTAAATTGGATAGGTTTTTAATTTCTGAAGGTTTACTTCTGAAATTTCCTTCTCTGTCAGCTATTTGTCTTGACAGGCATCTTTTCGATCACAGACCCATCATTATGCGCGAAGTTGTTACTGATTATGGGCCATCCCCTTTTCGTGTCTATCAATCTTGTTTCACAAGACAGGTTTAGAAAACACAATAAGGATTCATGAGCTTATTCAAGTTCTAATGATTCTAATAAGAATATTCTTATATAAAGAAAAAGCTTCAGGCACTTAAAGCTTCAATAAAAAGATGTGTAGAAGATGATAATAAAACGCTCTAAATGATACTTGCTTTTCTATCAAAGACTCGGTTGTATCTGATCTTGACAAGTTATTCGATAATGGCTATCAACGAGGAGTTAGTCACAGAAAGATTTCTCTCTTAAAGGAGACTTCATAAATTTTACAAAAGTCACTCTTAGACTTGGGACCAAACAAAAAAAGCAAAGGTGAGATGGGCCATGAAGGCGATGAACATTCCAAATATTTTCATGTGGATATTAATAAGAAAAGATCGTCACTTGCTATTCGTGGTGTTCTCATAGATGGAGATATGTGATTCAACCTTGTAAGGTTAAAAACAATTTCTCAAGCACTTTGCCAATCGATTTTGAGAGTCCTTCGTCCTTGTATTGATATTGATTTCATTGTTCAAAAGCTTTCTCTGAGCGGTGGATGACTTGGAGTGTGATTGTTACGTTTGATGAGAACAAGAAAGCGGTGGGATGCGGAACCAATAAATCGCCAGGTCCGACGGTTTCTCATTTGGAATTTTATTCGTACTTTTTGGGATATTCTTAAAGCATGATTTTTTGTTAATGCGATCCGTGAGTTTTCATCTCAAGTAAGTTCCCACCTGGATGTAATTCATCCTCATTTATTGCAACTAATCCCAAAGAAACACGATGGCGAAGATTGTATACAGAATACAGGCCAATAGTCTCATTGGGTGTTTTTACAAGATCGTTTCTAAGATTTTGGCTAAACGTCTTAAGAAGGTAAAATCGAGCTTATTATGATGTTCCTCTGCTTATGTATCCACCGTCAATTCTAGAAGGTCCTTTCATCTTAATAGCTTATTTCTGTGCAAAGCACATAAATCGAAAGCCATGATTTTTAAGTGGATTTTGAAAAGGCTTTTTTGATTCGTGAGATGGGACTTCTAGATATTATTTTTAAGAAACTTTGGTTTTTGGCATTAAAGGGTGAGTATGGATTACAAGGATGTCCTTTCGTCTGTCTATGGGATCTATTCTTGTTAAGGGTAGTCCGACCTGCTAGAATTTAAGATTCCACAAGTGTTGTGAAGCAAGGAGACCCCTTATCTCCTTATGTTCATCATAGTTATGTAAAGTTTGCACTTCTTTCAAAAATATCATAAATGCCTGATCTTTTTAAGGGTATCCGATTTGATGATCATTGACGTTATCTCATCATTCTATGCTGATGACGCAGTCGTCATTAGCAAATGGGATAGAGCAAACAACCTTACCATAGTTTTCGTATGCTCAAATGCTTCTTTTGGGCTTCGGTCTTCAAAACAATAATTCTTAAAGTAACTCATGGCATTGGAGTCTAAATGAGAAGTTCTTGGGGGTGTGGGGGGGGTGTGTTGGGTGACAGCTAACATTTATTGGGTGTTCTACTTTTTCCACTCCGTCTCTTTATCTTGGTGTCAAGGTTGGGATTCTCCCTTCTGGAGAAAGGCTTGGGATGAGAAAATTGTAAAGTTTCTAGCAGACTATCAAAATGAAAATTAAGACTCTTACCGTTGGTGGACGTCTTACGTTAATCAAGCTGTCCTTACGTCCATTGCCTCTTATCATATTCCTTTAAGAAATCTTCCTTGGGTGTTCTTCGTGACTTGGAATCCCTTCGCAGAAAAAATTTTAATGGTGCCGATATAAATGAAAAGAGATTCTCTATGATTAGTTGGAACAAAATTTTGGCTTCTAAACAAAAAGGAGGGCTAGGTGTGTCCAGCTTCTTTGCGCTTAATAGATCCTTATTATTTAGTAGGGGTTTGGAGATTTCTTTCGCAGGATGCATCCTTTGCATCGTCTTATTGTTGTTTTATATGGCAATCGTTCTCCTTTTGTTCACACAGGTTCGGTTTCCAGTTTATCCCCTTGGAATTGTATCTTGAAAGAGCTCAATTCTTTGTCCGCAAAAGGTATTAACCTTCTTGCGCTTTTGAAAAAGAAAGTGGGAAACGGTGCGAACACTCTCTTTTGGGAAGATTGTTGGATTAATGATGTCCCCCTTAGCAGATATTTTCCTCGTTTTATATCGTTGGCAGCTCAAAAGGTAATTACGGTTGCAGATAAACTCATTGATGCCTTTCTTTTCGAGAAACCCCCATGGATGGGGTGGGAAGAAGAGCAGCTTCACCTCTAGTGAAACTTGATGTGTCTTAGTATCTTTATCTCCTTCCAATGAACGATGGGCAATGGCATCTTGGATCTTCTGGTGATTTTCTGTTTTCACTCGCTAGAACATTTATTGATGATATTCTTTTAACTTTTGTTGGTGACTTACTAGATGGGTTGAAAGTGGTTCCAATAAAGGGTAATATATAGGCGGGAAATTTTGATTTGGATAAGCTCCCCACGAGACTTAACCTTTCACTTCGTGGGATTGATATTCCTTCTATTATATGCCCAAATTGTGGTTTTAGCTGGAGAATCATGCGCGCATCTTTATTTCCCTACTCTTGTATATTTAGCTCGGACATTTAGGCGTAAAATTGCTCGAGGTTTTTAAGTGGTCACGCCAATCTCCTGGAAAGGAAGAACTTTATCTGATTTGAGTTTGTGTGACGATGGGTTCATATATACCATGTGGACTAGTCGGTCAAAAACTCAAAAACCATGATTACCCAAGAAAACTTGAATAGAAATGCAGTTGATGCATTGGGTTGAATTACCAACCATTCTCGTATCATATTAACATTTGATATTCGGATTTGGTGTACCAAACAAAATTTTATACTTAAGTCGAAGGAGGGAAATTTCTAAGTCGCATCAGATAAGTAGCCAGTTTTTAATTTTTTAATAGCTAATTGCACGGTAATGTATATGATTTAAGTTCATTTGGATACCAAACTTAGCTTGGATATCGGGGGACTCATCCCCACCCTCCATCTCCATATCATCCGACGAAGGAGATTAAATCCTCAATTTACACTGCAGGGGTATCTTGGTCATTTCAGTCCACTATATAAATATTTTTTTCTTTAACAAACACATTCAACAGACACACAAAAAGCGTGTTTTTTTCTCTCTCTACCAACAACAGATCAATCACCGGGAACAAATTCATTAGATCTAATCCTAACATCTAATCATCACGAGCATCAATATGAGCATCACGAACATCTAATCGATCGATCTTCGATCGATTATCTCCTTCTTTAGTTGATTAACATCAGGTTAGATTCATCAGATCTGTTGTTATTTTAGCTTATTTGATGTGAATAAGCTTATTAATTTATCATCATCCAAATTTATAAGCTTATTATTCAGCTTATTTTGATTGAATATCTTAATTATTTGTTATTAGTGATAAGCTAATTTATTTAGGTCCTTTATGTGAATAAGTTTATGTATTATCATCATTTGAATTTATGTTGCTAAATTATAATTAGCTTATTTTGATGAATTATAAGCTATCATATTATCTTATTTATGTTGCTAGTGTTAATAAGCTTTATTGTTAGCTATTTTTTATGTTCTGAATAAGCTCTATTAGATTAATTTGTTGATATAAGCTGAATTAAGGTGTATTTAGCTTATCAGTTAGCAATAAACAGTTTTAAGTAGCTTTTGGTTAACGTGTTTGATATATCATATATGATACTTTTCATACATATATCATATATGATATTGCTTTATCATATGTATATGGCATGTGATTATCATATATGATATTTTATTTTTCCAAAAAAAAACAATTTATTTATTCTTTTATATTCATTGTATATTTTCAAAATTGAAGAACATGAATGCTTGTTCATTATGTGGAAGTTTTGATCACAAGAAGATGAGGTGCCTAAGAGGTTTGAAGATCAAGAACAAGTCGTGGTTCAACATTAAGTTGTTGTTCAAAAAGGAATTGTTGTTTAAAAAAAACTCTTTTATGTTTGATTGTTATATGAATAAGTGTTATAATTTTTTTTCACTTGAATTTTGTTGTTTTTGATCTTACATGAATGTGATTTTATTATATATCATATGTGATATTCTAGAAAATCATATATGATTTTACATCAGTTTCTTGTACATTTGAATTATCAAATGTGATATTTGTATTTTACAATTTGGTAACAAAGTATCATATGTGATTTCTTTCATACATCACATATGATTTAACATAATCATCACTGATTTATCAACTATCATATTTGATGTTTAAACAATAATAACATGTGTTTCTATTCTAATGCTATTTTTACGAGTGATTATGAATATGTGCATAAAACTTAAAACAAAATAGACATAATATTCAAAAACAAATCTGCAAGACATTGTACTAGTTTCAGATGGTTTATAAAATCGTCTATAGAAAATAAATGGAGATCACATTTTTTTGTGTCTTTGCAAACCCCACACTCCGTTCTTGGCAATCTCTCCGTTGTAGATTTCCATATGCATCATTAAGAAAACCCCACACTCCGTTGCATTGTCTTTTTGTAGCTCACTTTGTTCTGATGATTGTTGTTTCTAAATGTTCACTTCTTTGGCCTTGAGATGATTGAATTCTTCAAAATGCCTTGAAAACAACTTTCTCTACACAAATAAAAAGATTTGATTTTATTTTCAGGCACAATATCATATATGATATATTATAGTGTTACAGAAGTAGACTTTCAAGCAGATTATCATATATGATATTATACACAAAATTAACTTTTAATTACTCACCAGGAGATCACAAACTGCTTGTATTTTATTTTCAATCACATTATCATATATTATATATTATATATTATAAATGCTTAAAACCTAACTTATGTCATGTATGATACATTACATAAGTTTTTACAGTTTTTTTAGGCAACTTATCATATATGATTTTTCACTAACATGTCATGTTATATCTGTTTAAAGTAGAATAAGCCTTCGGCTTCGCCTTATGCTTAGCCTACACCTTCAGCAAAATCTTATTCGTGCTTTTACTTATTCAAACTACCTTCTAGTCTATTATTGGGTCTCTAAAATCATAATATCATCAACAAATTCTTTTTGAATATTGAAAACTTAACTTCTTATCACATATTTTCTTCATTAAAGTCTTAATAACATCAACATACTCTATCTAAAACTTACTTATCACTATAACATCATAATAACATCAAAATATCATCATTATTAACTATATAAACACAATAAATTAAAAAAAATCACAATATGTTCATCAAAAACTCTATAAACATTAAAATATGTAGATGAAGTGTTTTATACTTGAATTAGTGATTTTAAGCTTATATTTCATCAGCTTTTTACTCGAATCTTCATCTCTAAGCTTAATCGTTAAGATTTGTTCTTCAACAACATAATCGACATATTTTTCTTTCATTTTTAATGCGATTCGTGGATGATCTTTGATTTGTGTGTGTGTGTTTTAGTGTGTGTATTTTTGGATCGGTGTAAAACTATTTGTTTTTAGTGTGTGTGTTTGATGAGAGAGAAAGAGAATACGTATTTAGATCCGGATGAGATGAATTAGGGGTGGTAGGTGTGTGAGGGGAAATGACGTAAATACCCCTCCGCCATTTTTTGTTTTTTTAATTAAAAAATCCTTTTAATCATAGCCTTTGATCTATTTTAGGTTGGAGGGCTGAGATTGGTTCCCCCGTATCCAAGGAAGGGAAGGTATCCAAAATAACTCCCTTCAATGTGTGTATATATATAGTGGCATTTTCTTTGCAGAACCACTTTTTTGTACAGAACTTACAGAACCATCTATTAACCAATCTGGTGAAAGTACGTTGTGGTTGCCCAAATATTGTGATTGTCACAACTTATTAATGTCCATCCAATACCCAGGCACCCATTTTCTTTATATCATTTACTTAAACCCAATCCTTCCCATTTCTTCAATATCACTTCTTAATAATAATAAAAACTTTCACCACTACCATTTTATTTACTTATAAATACACCTTAAACTCTAACATTTTTAAACACCAACTTCTTTTATATACCCTTTACAAAAAAATCTTAATGGCATGTTCGGTCCTACATACTATTGATGAAATCAAAGCTACGATTCAGAAACAAACTGAGGAGGATAAAGTTCGTCAGCTAGCGATTATTAACTTAGCCGTTGAATATGATAATGCAAGCACAATAAAGTGATATGCCGGAAAACATACGAGGAAATCATGCAATGACATTCTGCAAGTGAATACGTTGTTTTAATTGACACTTTTTTTTAAAGAAGAATTGATAAAGATTACGGATGCAAAAATTAGAACAACAAAAATCATAATAAAGTTTTGATGCATGTAAAAAACAAATAGGCGAACCAGGTATGCTTCGTTAAACAACTTGTTACGCGGATTATAGCGTGGTTTTTTTTAACATTACTCTTTTTTGATTTCTTCGACGGTATGCGGGAGCGAATAAGCATGTTTCGAAACTATATGTGAAAGTTGGGTGAAATGTATGTAAAAGCTGGGTATTTATAAGTAAAAATTGTAAGTGGGAAGACTAATATATATATATATATATATATATATATATATAATATCTTACTATATATACCGATATACACATAACACCACCCTACGGTGTCAACATCGATTTGTGTGAACCACAATACCAAGTATGAGTGAGTTGTGATACGCTTATAATTACGTTGGCCACCGTACTTATATTCGCATCCTTTCCCATTCATATTCAATATTGAGCCCACCCATTTCAATGACTGACATAACTAAGGCACCAAACCATGAACACACAAAGGCACACAAAAGCGGAACACCGCGCACATAGATCCTATACGCGACTAAACGACGGATCTTAGGTTATAGTCTAGGCCAATCCACCTAGTTCTCTATAACCTTGGCTCTGATTACCAATCTGTCACACCCCGACAATGGCGGAAACTCAGGAATGCAACATAATGATCAATCATAACACAAGGTACAAAATAGAGAAAACTACATTGCATAAACTCCAAGTGCTATGAAGACCATCAACCTTGAACAAACTCAAGTGATGTCCCAAATCGCAACTAAAATCCACAATCTCTTACAATTATTCAAATGCCCACACAGGGGACCATAATCCAAACTTATTCCAAAACATCCAAAACTAAAATCAAAACAACAAGCAAGCAAGACTTCAAACGAAATTCCACTCGGGATACTTCTAAGTCTGCTATCAATCATCAAACTATTCCTCTTTCACTTCACCTGAAAATGATACTCGAAAACGTCAACAATAATGTTGGTGAGCTCGTAGGTTTGACCTTAAACCCAAAAGTTGTGCCAATATTTCAACAGTGGACAATAGTGCTATATGACAGTGAATATATGCAAACAACCTTAGCATCACCGCTAATCAATAACCATATGTCACTTACGCACCTAAAGGGCCTACCAGCTGGAGCACTAAAATTAGGGCAGGACCACACACAAACCTGGGTAGGCGTACCCATCCGCTCTAATAATCACACAAATACTGGGTAGGCGTACCCATCCGATCCAATAATCTCACAAACACTGGGTAGGCGTACCCATCCGATCCAAACAATCATGCATCATATAATATTCACATAGCAGTCATAAGCACATAACTTGTCCCAAAAACAAAACCACATTTCGCACAGATCAATTCAAAACATTTCAAAACACATTTGAGTATCATTTTCCCCCAACGGAAAAACAGTAAAAAGTGGGGCTACGAGAACTCACCTCAAGCAAGTCTTTAGCTACCCAATCTCAATCACACAAGCAAATGCAACGACACCCGCACACGACCTAGTCCCAGTGTAATGCCAATTTAATCAATCCAATCCAAACAATCTTTACGTTTGATGCATAGAGTTTAGACGCGTTGTACAATTACCCAAAACAGTTTTTAGTGGTGTGATGGTTGACGACTTAGCTCCACAATCATATCAATCTCATTCTCCGATAATACATACTTATACTATTTAGCGTAAATAGATAAGTAATATAATAAATATTTATAATTATTAATTATAAATATATCTCGACAAGTCCATTCGGTAAACCTTAGCCACTTCAAAATAATCATTATACGGTTGAAAATGAAACGTTTACCCATAATAAACACTTTAAAGAAGTTTCGAGAAAAAATGTATTTTTCGTCTTTTAGTGAATTTATTAAATAAATAAAATAATTAAATATTATTTTATTATTTAAAAATCAAAAATCATGTTTTTAAGAAAATTTCTAAGTATAAACTTTTTACGAAATTTTGACATGACTCGTACGTTTATACAACGTTTCCAAGGTTTCAACCTTCATTTTTACACATTTTTTCACAATTCGCCACTTTTCGACAAAAATTCCAAAATCTCCACCGTTAACAGCTTACCAACACGTATTCTCCAAAAATATCATCAATATCACTTCGTAAATACATTTCCACTTTCAAAAGTCCGTCAAAATTCTCATAACTACTAAATATCGCTTATTGGGCCTTAGGACATTTATAATCCAAAATAACGATCCAATCCCTAACCAAAGTCCATTAAATAAATTAATATACTTATATGTAAAAATAATCCGGACCACAATAAGCCCTCCTATTAAGCCGCAGCTCAAATAGACTTATTGGGTCGTGAGTCCATAAACTCTACAATACGTATATTAAGCTTGAAAATAAGCTATTAAGCTACGTATCGCTTTTGGTTACTACCATAAGCTTTAAAAATATTCCACAACATACGCCATAATACAAAATAATCAAAATCACTTTTCTAGTGATTTTGAGAAGCCATACGTGGCATATAAGCCCATAATAAGCCAAGAAATAGCTTAAAAATAAGCCAAAATAAGCTATACAAGCTACTTATCAAAAATAAGCATTCTAGCATCATATATTACTCAACCATCACGACCACAACATCAAAACTACAAAAACCCCATTTTTCCTTTTTACACTACACGAACCAAACACCCCTTTTTCTTTTGTTTCGCTTTCAAAAATCAATTTTCACAACGATCAACTTGTACAACTAACATATATGCATCAAAATAAACCCAAAAGGACGAACGAAATTTAAATTTGAAAACTTACAAGAAAATCTTCAAAAATGTAGATTTCGACACGAACCGGACAACCCAAACGTTGTTTAAATGAATAACCAAACACCCTTATCAACCCGGAATAACACGTTCTTGATCAAAGTTGGAAAACAATGGTGGTTTATGGTGGTATAGGGCGGACGAACCCAAGACACACACACACACTTGTGTGTGTTTTATTTTTTTGAAAATGAGAGAGGATTATGAGAAAATGTCTAGTGATGGGAATATAAATGTACATCTTTGGGACACATTAGCTAAAATTAAGCCTCTTTGTCCCCCTTAAGCATCTATAACCGGATATGGCATCCTAGGGGGGTCGGGCCTTTCTTTTCGTGTCGAAATCACTTAAAAGCTCGTAAAACTCAACCGTAAAATTTACCCCAAAGTTAATTAGCATTTTTATTCACTTTAAAAATACTTTTCCATTAACCTAGAGTATTCACATGACATATTTTCACTTTACACCCTTCAAAACTCAATTTGGACATTAACGGACGTGTCAGACTCGTTTTTCGGCATTTCTTAAAATTCACGGGTCAAACCACCCGGAATACACATAACACAATAATACCTTCCAAAAGGGATTATTAATGACAATAAACCTCAAATCATCACATATCTCATAAAATCACCACCGTCAACATGGTACAAAATCTGAATAAACTGACAAAAGTCAAATAGTCAAAGGACTATTAATGAAATATTCAGAACACAAAAAGGGCAAAGGTTACATTGTTGGTTCATATTGTTGATAGGTTAAACATATACTCGGATCTAACAATTTTAGAAGTAAAATTTTAAAGCGTTAATTAACGTGTAAACTATTCAAACCCCCCCTTCTTTAGTTTCCATAATTGGTATCAGAAGCCAAGGTCACTTAAGATTTTAAAAATATATTGTATTTTAAAGCTTGGATCGATCTATGGATTCCGACAGATATCTAAAAGGGCAATCCATGCAAAGACCACCACTCTTTGAAAGTGATAATTTTATTTATTGGAAAAATAGATTCGAAACATATGTTAAATAAAAAGATCTTGATCTTTGGCATGTTATTACCAACGGTGATTTTCAACCTATTGAACAAAATACAGAAACCAAATTAGATGAGGTTATTCCTTTTGAAAAACAAAGTGATAAACTTAAAAGGAGACTGGCAAAAAATAACGAAGCAAAAATGGTTATTTACAACGCTTTGCCTAGAAAAGAATATGAAAGAATTTTCATGTGTAATACGGCAAAAGAAATTTTGAAAACTTTGTTAATCACCCATCAAGGTAATAGCCAAGTCAAAGATAACAAGATTGACCTTTTGGTACAACAATATGAAAAATTTGTCATTTCTGAAGACGAATCTATAGATAGTGCTTTTGCTAGATTTAATACTATTATTACTAGTCTAAAAGCTCTCGATGAAGGTTATTCTAGCAAGAACTATGTTAGGAAGTTTCTTAGGGCTCTACATCCTAAATGGAGAGCAAAGGTCATGACGATTGAAGAGTCGAAAGACTTAACATCACTATCTCTTGATGAACTTATCAGGAACCTCAAAGTTCACAAAATAATCATCAAGAAAGATTCTGAAATAGTCAAAGCTAAAGGAGAAATGAGATCTCTTGCCTTAAATGCTAAGAAGGAATCTAGTGATGAGGAGTGTTCGACTTCTGGAAGTAAAGACGAAGAGTACGCCATGGCGGTGAGAGACTTTAAAAAGTTCTTCAAAAGAAGAGGAAGATTTGTAAGGCAACCTAGGAACGACAAAAAGACCTTTCAAAGAAACCGTGATGACAAGAACGGTAAAATTGAAAGAAAGTGTTTTAGATGCGGAGACCCAAATTATCTCATTGGAGAATGTCCAAACCCACCCAAAGACAAGAACCAAAGAGCATTCGTAGGAGGTTCTTGGAGCGATAGTTGTGAAGAAGATGATGAAAAGATTAAAGATGAAACGTGTCTCGTAGCTCAAGTGTCAAATGAGGTATGTTTCGATTCCTCTTACTTTAGTGATGAAAATTCATCAATAGACGATTTAGTTCTAGATAATGAATATGATCAACTATGCAAAATGAGTCAAAAAATAATCACAAAGAACAAAAGATTAAAAGCTGTTAGAAATAGCTTAGAAAATGAACTTAATAAACTAAAAGAAAAATTGTCAACACTCGAGAAAAACGAGGGAGTTGATCTCGAATGTACAAAATGTCAATTGCTTAGAATTGAAAATGAAAAACTCTAAGAGGAAGCTATTAAACTAACAAATTTTAAAAAGAGTACACACTACTTAAATGAAATGTTGAGTAATCAAAAATCCTCCGGAGATAAGTTAGGTTTGGGATTCAATTCATTTGAAGCATCAACTAGTGGAACTAAGGAAATAAAATTTGTGAAATCTCATAAAGAAACGTCTCTTGGTGGAGGTCCCTTAAATAAGGGCGGCCCCCATATAGCAGAGGCGGCCCCCAAAGTAATTGTGGGACCACCGGTCTGTTCACCAGTTTTTGAAAAATCTGTTTCTTTTCAAAAATCTATTTTAGAGCCTAGACCAAAACATATAATGGTAAACAAAGTCAAAGTTTTCGTTGCTAGTGATAATGAAGTTAAACAATTTTATAAGCCGTCATTAAAACCCAGAGTTGGATTTTCAAAACCAAACTTTAGATCAAAAACTTCACCTCCTAGAAGAATCAATAATAATTATCCTCATCTTAAGACACCGCAACCAAAAAGAAACGTTGGTCGACAAAACCAACCTCATGGTTTTCTCGTAACTTGGAACAACTTCCAACGTCAAAGTTACATGCCATGGGAAATGTGTCTTCCATTTCCACATCCTAATAAATTGCATCAAATGCAAGGGATGTTTAGCACTAACAACTTTAGACCCATGAGATATTGGGGACCAAATGTTTGAGTTGTTGCATTATATAAATAGATATGCCTTGGAATCGACTTGGAACCCAACGAGTGGATAAAAGATAGCGGATGCTATAAACACATGACGGGTAACCGAAAGCTCTTCTCCACCTACAAGGCATACAACGGAGGTAATGTCATTTTTGGTAGTAATCTTCGTGGTAACATCATTGGCAAAGGTACGATTTCTAACGACTCCCTAAATATAGATAATGTAGAACATGTTGATAACTTAAGATTTAACTTGCTAAGTGTAGGAAAAATATGTAATAATAAGTGTAAAGTAACTTTCTCTGAACATGATAGTAAAATCACTAAGGATGGTAAGATTATAGGTAGAGGTATTAGGAAGAAAGGCTTATATGTGATGAAATTGGGAAATAAGCCAAAAGACAAAATTTATCTTGCAACGATTGATGAGAACTCCTCATTGTGGCATAGGAGATTAGGTCACGCTAATATGCGTGTCATTCAATCGTTAGCATCTAAGGAATTAGTTAGAAACTTACCTAAGCTTAAGTTTGATCAACGCTTCTGTGATGCTTGCAAAATTGGAAAACAAGCTCACGCTAGTCACAAAGCTAAGAATATGGTCTCAACGACTAGATGCTTAGAACTCCTGCATATAGATCTCTTTGGTCCATCCGCCATACGGAGTTACGGAGGAAACTGCTATACCTTAGTCATAGTAGATGACTACTCTGGGTATACTTGGACTAGATTCCTTAGAGATAAAACCGAAGCCTTCGATCAATTCAAGATATTTAGTAAGAAAATTCAAAACCAATTAGGATGTTCAATAGTGTCAATAAGAACCGACGACGGTAGGGAATTTGATAATGAGGTGCAATTTAGAGAGTTTTGTAATGCCAATGGAATTACACATAACTTCTCGGCTCCATGCACTACTCAATCAAATGGCGTAGTTGAAAGGAAAAATATGACACTTCAAGAAATGAGTAGGACTATGTTGAATGAGAAATCGTTACCACAAAAGTTTTGGTGTAACACCGTAGATACTTCAACATACATTCTGAATCGAATCCTAATTAGAGCCATCCTAGGAAAAACACCTTATGAACTCCTGAGAGGTAGGAAACCTACTCTTGATTATTTTAGAGTGTTTGGAAGCAAATGCTTCATTTTAAACACTAAAGACTATCTCACTAAGTTTGACCCAAAGTTATACGAAGGTGTCTTTTTAGGTTACTCCAAATATAGCAAAGCTTACATCATACTTAATAAACACACTGAGAAAAGCAAAGAATCACTCAACGTGACATTTGATGAAACTCCTCCACCCTCTAAGACATCACCCTTGGTGGATGATGACTTAGATGAAGAAGAAGCATTTAAGGTTACCGAAAAGAAAAACTTAGAAAATGACATTAAGGACAAAACTTTAGAGATTGACGAAATGGTCAAAATTAAGGAATCTAGGAACCATCCATTAGAAAATGTTATAGGAAACCTTAACCAAAGAACTCTTAGGTCTCAAGCCCAAAACCAAAGTAACTTCTTTTGTTTTATATCAACTATAGAACCTAAGAATGTTAATGAAGCCTTAACGGATGAAAGTTGGATAACCGCTATGCAAGAAGAATTAAATCAATTCATTGCTAACGATGTTTGAGAGTTAGTTCCACAACCTAGGAATATGACAATCATAGGAACTAAGTGGGTGTTTAGAAATAAGTTAGACGAGAACGGTGTTGTTTCTCGAAATAAGGCGAGGTTAGTCGCTCAAGGCTATAATCAACAAAAGGGCATCGATTATGATGAAACTTATGCCTCAGTTGCTAGACTTAAGTCTATTAGAATACTATTAGCTTATGCTTGTGCCTTAAATTTTAAGTTATTCCAAATGGATGTAAAAAGTGCATTCCTGAATGGTTTTATCAATGAGGAGGTATACGTGGCATAACCTTTAGGATTAATTGACTTCAAGAAACCGAATCATGTTTATAAACTTAAGAAAGCTTTATACGGTCTCAAACAGGCTCCTAAAGCTTGGTATGATAGATTAAAAGCTTTTCTTATTAAACATAAATATAAAATGGGAATGGTAGATAACACACTTTTTACTAAGAAGAAAAGTTTAAATCTCATCATTGTTCAAATATATGTCGACGGCATTATATTTGGTTCGACTTGTCAAGACATGTGTGATGAATTTTGCCAAAATCATGCATGACGAGTTCGAAATGATCATGATGGGTGAACTTAACTTCTTCCTTGGATTACAAATAAAACAAATGGAAGATGGTATCTTCTTTAATCAATCTAAATATATTAAAGAAATGCTTAAGAAGTTTGGCTTAGAAGATTCTAAACCAATAAAAACCCCCATGTCCTCCGATACTAAACTCACGAAAGACGAAAAGTATGAGTCGGTAAATAGTACCAAGTATCAAGGCATGATAGGTAGTTTATTATACCTAACGACAAGTAGGCCCGATATCATGTTTAGTGTCTGCCTTTGTGCCCGCTTCCAAGAGGCTCCCAAAACCTCTCATCTTGAAGCGGTTAAGCGTATCTTCTGATACATTAAAGGCACTGCGTACTTGGGATTATGGTATCTTAAGGGGACCGGCATAGAAACCGTAGTATATGCCGACTCTGATCATGCGGGAGATTATGTGGACAGAAAGAGCACTAGCGGTATTTGTATGTTCATGGGATGTTGTTTGACATCTTGGTTCTCGAAGAAACAAATCGCTCTTGCTATATCCACGACCAAAGCCGAATGCATAACCGCCAGAAAGGCATGTCAACATGCACTATGGATGAAACAAGCTCTTATCGACTACAACGTTCGACTCGACGACGTCCCGATCATGTGCGACAATAAAGGCACGATTGACCTTAGCAAAAACCCGATGCAACACTCTCGTACCAAACACATCAAAATTCGTCACCACTTTCTTCGTGATAATGTCCAAAAAGGACATATCTCTATTGAAAAAGTGTCGTCCGTCAACAACATCGCAGACATACATACAAAACCCCTTAAACGTGAATCATTTAACTATCTACGTCTTGGTTTAGGAATGATGGAACACATTCCATAAATCGCTTCTCTTTTCTTCTGTCTCGACTCTAGTCCGTGTTCCATTCCACGTCGTGACAATTTAACTACTTCATCCGAAGCTAGTTAGACACTTTTAATTCGCGAAATGCAAATTAAAAAGTCACTCCTCTGTGTAAAATTTAAGTTCAAAACCTTCAGCTAAGGGCGACCCCCATATCTCTGGCGGCCCCAATATCGATATGGGACCGCCACCAGACGAGACCAAATGTCTGTCAACTTTACTTTTTGTAAAACACAAAAATAAACACCCCCCTCTCTTCCACCATTGACGAACCACGATTCAAAACCACCAAAACCTTAAAATCAACCATTAAAACTCAAACTGAAGATAAAATCAACACCTACAATCATTCCTAACATCATTAACATCATCAATTGTAAGTCATTTCATCTATTTTCTTTCAATCTATGTTGAGAGTTCATGATGAACACAAAAATTGAAATTGTGGATTTTTCATTTTTATTGAGATTGTGTACAATTATGACTACTAGAATACAATGTGTAACTAATATGCTTCCTGTATACATAGGATTTGCAAGATTGAAATGTGTTTTTCAAAAATTGTTTTCGCACAAAACCCCAATTTTATTTTCAAAATCACTCACGTTAGGAACACAATAGAATTGCTTTTATGCATTGTTAATACACTCTAAAAACGTTTTTGCATACATGCATAATGATCTCATGAACAAAACTCAAGATACATAATTCATATGTATTTTTTCAACATGTTTGGATGAGAAAAATCAAATTAAGGAGCGTTTGGGTTAACTCTTAAGTTTTATTTCTAGGTCAAGTTAACCGTTACTCCACATATGTTGCATATAGACACACACTAGGCACGAGTTCAAAATAACAATACAAGTATAAGATAATAAGATGTGATTTTGGTTGTTTTTATTTTAGGTGACAATGCCTCAAATCATCAGACTAGATCATCAAAATACCCGCAACTACATTCCACTCATATCAAATGAATTTGATCAACCATTAGAAAACACCATTGCAAGTCTTGAAAAATGATACTTTCATGAGGGTCGGGTTGTAAGTTTAAATTTTGAAAACATGGGTCATCTTATTGCTAAGTTTGAGTTAATTGGTTTTGAATGTTTGGTGAACATAAACGAACAAATTATTCCTCGATTTGTTCTTGAATTTTATAACCAACTTACATTTGACTATAATTCTGAAGGACACTTTGTTGTCAATTTTGTCATTCAAAATCAGTCATTTTCCCTCATTGTCGAAGAGTTCGGTCATATCTCAAAAATTCCATTTGAAGGTCACGTCTCATACACCGACATGTGGTCACTTGACTACTTAGGAATAAGTACTTCGTCAAAGGGTCGTTATAAAACCATTCCTCCTTCTCCAGGAGTCATCAAGTCTCTCATTCAAACTCCTCGACAAGGTCTAGTAACTCGTACTCGTAATAAGAAAACTGTTGTGGTCAATGAAAACGAAATTTTAACCTGCGAAATTCAACATCATATGAAATCATGGGTTGAAATCATTCATGAAATTGTGTTTTGTCTAGGAGGTCATCGGGATCATGTTCTCGTGTGTCTTTGTCATATGCTCTATTGCATCGAAACCTCTACAAAGTACAATCGAGCATTCATCATTTTAAAACGAATGGAAACGATTCGAAACAAACCTAAGGTCATCCTACCTTATGGAATGCTTTTAACTAGATTGTTCAATCATGTTGTGTCAAATTTTCCCGATGTGATAACCGGTAATATTCCTAGGGTTAAGTATTATAAAATATTATAGTTTTGTATGTTGAAGTCTTTCGATCTTGTCAGTTCTCTTGATGATAGGTGAAAAGTTGACTTCTGTTGTCTATTTTGCGTAAAAGCGATTTTGGTTTAACCGGGAGTTTGGTGAAGTGTTGAGTTCGTAAATAAGTCATTTATGATATTTTTTCTGTTTCAGAGTGGTTTTGAGGTTTTCAGTGCTTTCCGGGAAATTTTCCCGCGTTTAGCGAAAAATCGTCACGCAGCGCGTACCGGCACGACAGTTTATTTAAGTGTGGAGATTAATAAAGTTGAGAATGTGTTAATGGGTTTATTTATTTAATAAATTCATAATAATGAAATAACGTTGATTTAAATCGTAAATCGTGAGTGGGAGATTTGAAAGTTATCAGAAAAATTGTGGTTTTCGTAAATTTCGGTAAAAGATTGTAACAGTCATAAAAAGGTGAAATTTTGGGAGAATATGAGTTGTCAATCAATATTTTATAGTTTGAAGTGTTTTTAAGTGGATGATCAAGGTTCGGTTGAGTTTTGTCAAAAATTCATTGTTTTCGGTCCGGAGTCGGCCGATAACGGCTCAAAATGGATTTTTGTAGTAAGTTAATGTGATAAAGTGTCGTGTGAATAACCCAGGTTTATGTAAAAATGATTTTAGACGCAATGAAAATGATAACTAAGTTTGGTTGACATTTTAAATAGATGAAGATTGAGTTTTAAGTGATCCCGACATAAAAAGGAAGACCCGAGACCCTCCCTAGGATCCAATCGGTCAAAGAAGTCAAATAGAAGACCAAATGGCTATTTTTAAGCAAGCATGTCTTGCATAGTACCCATTTTATTCCACCACCTCAAACATTTTTGGTTCATGCACCATTTTGAAAATCAAAAACACAAAAAAATCTCTCCCTTTCTCTCTCTAAAACCGGACGAACACCAAGGAAGAAGAAGAACACGATTTTGAAGATTTTCACAAGAACACGGGTTAAGAATAGTTAGTGGGTTGATAGTTAGTAGACGCGGGTTATATAAAAGGTGTACAAATTTGTTCCTTTCACGTCAAAACCGAACCAAGATCATCCAAACTTGTAAGTTTTCTAAACTTTGCTAAAAGTTGTACTTTTGTGGTTATTAAAGTGTTAATATGCTAGTTGTACAAGTTGATCGTTGTAAAAATCAAATCTTGAGCGCGAAAAGGTGTAAAAAGGGTGTTTGTTTGCGTCGGCTTATAAAAGAAGGAAAGAAAAGATTTTGAGTTTAAATAAAATGGTTGTTGTGGTAATTTTTCATTTTGTAAAAATGCTTAAAAAGGGCTTATTTTGAGGCTACGCTTATTTAATAAGCTAGAAGTAGCTTATTTGATTTTGGATGAGGGTGCATTTGGTTTTGTTTCGGCCCAACAAGGGTGCGTTTGGTTTGATTTTGGATGAAAATAAGGATTTTGCGTGAGTTAAGGCGAACACTTGTACAATAAGATAATTTTGTACGAGTATTGATGTAATGAGTATAAATTAGGTCGTTGCCGGGTACATTGTGCGCTTGCGTAGAGATTGATTGTGTTCTGCCTTATTTGAGATCGTGCGGTTACTTTGATTGCTGATTGAGGTGAGTTCTCGTAGCCCCACTTTTCATTGTTTTCCCATTGGGGGAAAATGATACTCAAATATGTTTTGAAATGTTTTGAAATGATCTGTGCGAGATGTGGTTTTGTTTTTGGGACAAGATATGTACTTATGACTCCTAAGTGAATATATGTAATGTGATTTTACTTGCATGTATTGTGTTTGGCATGACAAGGATTGTGATATTACTTGCATGTACTGTATTTGGCATGGCAAGGGTTGTGGTTTGACTTGCATGTACTGTGTTTGGCATGGCAAGGGTTGTGGCCCTACCCTAATATTAGTGCTCCAGCTGGTAGGCCATTTTAGGTGCGTAAGTAACATATAGTGATTGACTAGCGGGGAAGCTAGGTCTTGGATTGTTAGCATATATTCACTGTCGTATAGCACTATTGTCCACTGTTGAAATATTGGCATGGCTTTTGGGTTTAAGGTCAAACCTACAAGCTCACCAACATTATTGTTGACGTTTTCGAGTATCATTTTCAGGTGTGTTAAATCAAAGGTATGTGAATGGTATTGGAAGAGAAAAGATGTAACCCAAGGGGACTGGGTCGAGATGGTCGTGGTTTTGAATTATGTCAAGTTTTTAACTTGTAAAGTTTCAGTTTTATGAATGTAAATTATAAAGTGTATGATCTTGTATCTTGTGCGATGAATGGTATCGTCGCATCCCGTGTTTCCGCCACTGACGGGGTGTGACACCCAAGTTAGCAATTGATCGCTACATCTTGTATGATCGAGTCATGCATCCCCTCGCTCCTTATTACGAGTGAAAGACATGATCGGATCATGGCACAAAAAGATGTTGTGACTCAAATCCTAGCTCTTCCTCCACCGCTCTTAATCATCCATCCTTATCTCATCACGTAGATGAAAATATTAATGAAAATGATTGTTGGGAATTATGTTTTCCTGACTTAGTACCGATAGTTGTAATAGTTAGCACCGACGGTTATAGTTAGTACCGCCAGTATAGTTAGTATTAGTTTGTACCGCTAGTACAAAATAGTTAGTATTGTTTATAATAGTTAGTACCGTTTAAGAGATATGCATGAGATATGTTAGGAAAAGATATGCATTGATTGTATGCATGATCTTCTACACATTAGGGTTTCTCCTTAGTCTATAAAAGGAGCCCTACGGCATTAGAAAACACATCTCTCACAATACAAAGCAATATCATAGTTAGGAATCTGTAATCATCTTTGCAGATCAATATAAAGTTTAGTTATTAGTATTGAGTATTCTTCTTAGCATTATATGTTAGATTCCGCATAACATATAAGTGTTTATAATCATTGTTTCTTCTATAATCAGTGTGGAACTATCCATATTGGTTATAACCCTTACAAGGCTAGAAGATCTATTGAATTGGGATCTACAAGTGGTATCAGAGCCTGTAAAGAAACTCTGAGTAAGAAGAATCAAAAACACATCTGTTTCATAATCCTTTACTTTTCAAATATTAACAATGTCAAGATCAGATGATAACCCTCCACCACCTCCACCAGCAACACCTCAAACACCACCACAACAAGTCCCTCACACAATGTCAACAGTAAAACTCCCTATTCTAAAGAAGGGTGAATATGACATCTGGGCTATGAAGATGGAGCATTACTTGGCTCATACAGACTATCCTATATGGGAAGTCATTCAAAAGGGTAATGGTCCTGTTAGTGTTACTACTGATACTTAAGGGGTAATAAAGGTGTTGCCGCCTAGAACTGCTGAAGAAACTTTGGCTAGGGAAAGAGAGGGAAAAGCAAGAACTACCTTGCTTATGGCTTTACCAGAAGATCACTTAGCAAAGTTTCACAAAATGTCTGATGCAAAGGAGATGTGGAATGCAATCAAATCTAGATTTGGTGGCAACGATGAGTCAAAGAAAATGCAAAAGTACATTCTGAAGCAGCAGTTTGAAGGCTTCACAATATCTAACTCAGAAGGACTGTACAAGGGCTATGACAGATTTCAAATTCTTTTAAGTCAACTAGAAATTCATGGTGCTGGAGTATCAACTGAAGATGCAAATCAAAAGTTCCTCAGATCTTTACCTTTTTCATGGTCACATGTATCTTTGATTATGAGGACTAAGCCGGGAGTAGACAGTCTCAGCTTTAATGATTTGTATAACAATCTAAGAGTATTTGAATCTGACGTTAAAGGCTCTACTACATCATCTTCTAGTACACCTAATATTGCATTTGTTTCTTCATAAAGCACTAACAGTACTAATGAGGTTAGTACCGCTTATGGTGCTTCTCCTTCTTCTAGTCACAACCCACAAAGAGAGAACTCATCATCATACACTGATGATCTAATATACTCCTTCTTCGCCAACCAATCTAGTGTTTTACAATTAGATCATGAGGATTTGGAACAAATTGATGAATTTAATCTAGAAGAAATAGACTTAAAATGGCAGGTGGCTATGATCTCCATGAGATTAAAGAAGTTCTATAAGAAGACTGGAAGAAAGCTACATTTTGATGCAAAATAACCTGTAGGATTTGACAAGACAAAAGTTGAATGCTACAACTGTCATAAAATAGGACACTTTGTTAGAGAGTGTAGATTAAAAGGGAGTCAAGATGC
>BQNB010038388.1:0-17084 GCA_026074375.1 Tanacetum coccineum | reverse complement strand
AACATATTAAATATATCATTATTGTAGCAATTGTTAGAAAGTTGTACCTTAGTTGATCCGTCTGAGTCATAGACGAGAGCTTTGTCAGTCTGAGTACCCGATGTCGATGCTTGCTGCAAATTAGCCATCAAAATGCAGTTTGCATTGACTTCCTTAATCTTATCAAGATCCGCTGCAGCAGCTATCAGATCAAACTCTTCACATTGGAGCTGGATTACTACTTCTTCTTTTTGAGCAACCAGCAACTAAGTCTAAAGATAAGCATCATCTATTCTCCTTGGTCTGACTGTGCAGTTCCTAGCAAGATGACCCAATCCTCTGCAGTTGTAACACCTTACCTGATTACCATTATTTCTAATTGCATTGTCCTCAGCTCGTGCTGCTACAACATTACCATTACCATTCGGATTCTGATTAGTAATCCCCGGAACAACAATAAGCCCATTCTAATTTCTAACATTCTGAACACCCGGATTCTAAACTGCATTCTAAACAACTTGATTCCCAACATTCTGTACTGCATTATACCCATTCGGATTCCTAATATTCTACCCAGCATACTGTCTAAACTGATTCCCACCATTGCCTCTAACCATTTGCATTTGTCTATCTTGACCCAAATTCATACCCGGTTGAGCAATCTTTTTGTTGCAAGGGTATGATGAAATTCTCTAGTTGTTGTTGGTTGGTGTTAAGTAGTTTAGTTTGAATGCTTTATCCATTAGAACAAGTGCCATGTTCATTGCAGTTGTGGGATCTGTGATGTCTTTAGGATTTGGCATTGGTTATTGCATGTAGTTCTGGTTGAATGATGGTTATGGGTTATAGTCGTTTTTGGGTTATGGTTGTTGCATGAAGGTACTTGGTGATGGTTGATCTTGGTAAAACATTGGATACTTAAAATGATTGTTGGAATTTGCCATGAGTGCTAAAGGATCATGTGTTCTTGCAAGTCATTATGCTCTTAGTTCATCTACCTCCTTTTGATTGTATTTCAAGAAATCGTACAACTGAGTGTAATCTGTTGTATGCAAGTCCTTTGTTTGGTGAACAATGGTAACACGTCGACTCTATTCTGTTTGTAAGTTGTTTAGGAACTTGAGATTGTTGGCAATCTTTTTTGGAAAATGTTTGTTTCTTTTGAAATCATTCATCAACTTTGAGAAACGATGATAGTAAGACTCGATCGATTCCCCATCAGTAGAAGTAAACCTTTCCCATTCATTAAACAACTTAGCCTTTTTCTCTTGAATTCCGATATCAGAACCTTTCATCATTTGTTGAACACGTAACCAGATTTCCTGAGCAGTTTCACAACTATCAACAGCAGCATGGATGTCTTCAGGAAGACCAAGAAGAATAGTCTGAATGGCTTGATCATCAGCTTTAACCTGTTTAAGTTCCTTTTCAGTGAGTTCATCATTTGTTTGCTCACGAAAGGTTTCATTCACAGGAACTTCACGATTTTGATCACCTGGTTCAGGAATCATTCGTCTGACATATGGACCATTTATAATGGAATTGTAGATTAACTTTCCATTTGGTCTACTCTTAGCATAACGGAGAAGGCATGATGACCATGGAACATAGTTCTCTTTGTTAAGCATAGGAGGACGGGTTTCAGAACCAGCAACATAAATGTCTTGTTGAGTCAACATTGCAAAAGTGATGTAAAATGATAAGCAATGATCGTTTTAGTGATTAGTGATTATGAGTTCTTCTTGAATTAATTTAAGTCCTTTGGTCTAGTGATTACACGGGATTTTACAATTCTTGATGAAACCGGGAAAACATATTTCACGGGATTTTACACACCAAAGAAAAAACCGTAATTTTTTTAAGCAAAGTGGTATAAATCGCCAGATCACAAGTGATATAAATCGCCGGATCACAAGTGGTATAAATCGCCGGATCACAAGTGGTATAAATCGCCGGATCACAAGTGTTATAAATCGCCGGATTCAAAAACACGTATAAACAGCCGTCTTCAAGCGTATAAATCGCTGGATTCAAATTTTCTGGAAAAACAACTTTTGAATCACTTAAAAACACTCTTTTTGATGTTTTTACTCGATTTCTTTTGTAAAACCAAGTATCCTAAGGCAAGATCTACCATAAAAACACAAACTTTATGGTTCTTAACACAAAAATTTCCTGGTCAAGATTTTGAACAAAAAATCTTTCAAACCAAAATAAACTATAAATCACCAAACACTCCTTGGCTCGTGATACCACATGTTAGGCTATCATTTCATCACCACAAGACACGAAAATAAAAGGAAAAATCTTAGAGAGAGAAAATAAAAGAAAGAAAATGATGACTTCTATTAAGAGAAAATGAGAAGCAACACCCTTCACCTTGTGTGGTGAGGGGTATTTATAGTACAAGAGACATAATAACCTTGGTTGGGTCGTTTAGGCCTAAAGGGCTTTCTACTTGGGCTTTAGCCCGATACCTAGGCCCAATTAGCTTAAATGAATTCCTGTAAACTATGTTTTTTTATACAAGACTCGGGAATAATAATGACCATCACTTTACATAAAAACACGGCTAACAGGTATATTCTTGAATTGAAAAGAAACTTGATATCGTTGGGAACTCTTGAAAAGGAGGGATTTATCGTAAAATTGCATTCGGGCAAAGTCAAGGTGATTAATGGTTCCAGGGTTGTTTTATATGGAATACAAAGGGATAATTATGTATACTCTTTGGATGGCCATGCAATGGCAGGTGAGCTTAATGCTAATGTTGAAGAAAAAGACAGTCTTACGTAGGTTTAGCACAAAAGGCTGGGACATATCAGTGAGGCGGGACTACAGGTGCTGAAAAAGCAGGGGTTGTTTGGCAAGAAAAGTCTAGGTAAGCTCGATTTTTATGAGAATTGTGTTATAGGAAAGTCACATCGAGTCAGTTTTAGTGTAGGAAGGCACACCACTCAGGGAGTGATAGACTATGTTCATTCAGACTTATGGGGCCCGTCTCAAGTGGAATCATTGGGAGGTAAGAGGTATTTCTTATCTATTGTTGATGATTATTCCAAAAGGGTATGGGTTTATATCCTCAGGTTTAAACACGAAGCATTTGGAAAGTTCAAAGAGTGAAAGCAGTTTGTAGAGAATCAGACTGGGAGGACGGTTAAGAAGCTGAGGACGGATAATGGTCTTGAGTTCTGTAACCAGGAGTTTCAGCAGCTATGCATTGAGAGTGGGATTGCTAGACATTTGAGAGTTGTCGGGATGCCACAACAGAATAGGTTAGCATAACGTATGAACAAAACTCTTATGGATAAGGTACGTTGTTTATTAATTCAATCTAGATTTCCCAAGACCTTTTGGGCGGAAGCGACATGTACGGTCGCATATCTTATCAATAGGTCACCATCGACCGTGATTGAGAAAAAGACACCTATGGAGATGTGGTCGGGACATCCAAGTGACTAAGTCACTAGCAAGAACGTGGTCTTTAGTGAAAGTGTCATGTACAAAGACACGTTGAAGGATTCTGGTGCAGGTGCTGATAAGTCTGTTGAGGAATTACAGGTTGAGGTGGAACTGCAGAGGTTAAATAATCATACGCTTAAGGAAGATCAGACAGATCAAGAAGATGGCGATGATGAAGATGCGGGGGATCAAGAAACTGATCAGACACTAGATCTCACATATTATCAGTTGGCTCGGGATAGAGAGCCAAGGACAAGAACAAAACCTTTGAGGTTTCGAGATGAGAGTAATATGGCTGCTTACGCGTTTGTTGCAGCAGAGGAAGAAGATACTCATGAACCATTGACATACCAAAAGGCAGTTGCTTGTGAAGACATTTCTAAGTGGAAAGCTACTATGAAATAAGATATGGATTCTCTGAGGAAGAACAAGACCTGGGAGTTAGTAGATCATCCGGCTGGGCAAAGGCTGGTGAACTGCAAATGGCTGTTCAATATAAAGGAAGGGGTTGAAGGTGTTCAAAAGCCTAGGTACAAAGCAAGGTTGGTGGCTCATGGATTCACACACAGAGCAGGTATTGATTACAATGAAGTATTTTCTCTGGTAGTTCGACGCACATCTATTCGGTTTATACTTGCATTGATTGCGTGTAAAGATTATGAGTTAGAGCAGCTTGATGTAATGATGGCATTTTTACATGGGAATCTTGAAGAAGTGATCTACATGAGCCATCCACCGGGATATGAACAAGGTAACAAGGTATGTTTGTTAAAGAAATCCCTTTATGGTTTGAATTAGTCACCTAGGCAATGGTATAGGAGGTTTGATGAGTATATGCTGAGCAACGGGTTCAAGCGTAGCAGTTACGACAGCTGCGTATATTACAGAAGTTATGCACCAGGTGAGTATATCTATCTATTGTTATATGTAGACGATATGTTGATTGCTTGTAAGAGCAAGGCTGGGATTGGGTCTACCAAGTCTTTGCTTAAAAAGGAGTTCGACGTGAAGGAGCTCAAGCAAGTAAAGAAGATTCTTGGTATGGAGATCATCTGGGATCGGAGTCGCAAGATTCTGAGGGTGTCACAATCCGGGTAAAAATCATTGGGAAGCAGTGAAGTAGATTTTGAAATATTTGCGGGGTACTACAAACGTGGGTTTGGTGTATGGGACAGATCGTGGCAACCATGTGGACCTAATAGGTTTTGTTGATTTAAACTACGCTAAGGATCCGGATAAAGGTAGGTCTATCACTAGTTACACATTTTTAGTACAAGGATGTGTTGTAAGCTGGAAGGCAACGCTATAACACGTGGTGGATCTTCCAACTACAGAGGCGAAGTATATGGCCCTTACGGAGGTTGTGAAGGAAGCTATTTGGCTAAGGGGACTCTTGGAAGAGTTGGGCGTAGAGCTTAACACTGTGGCAGTTAATTATGAAGGAATCATGTTTTTCATGAAAGGACTAAGCACATCAATGTGCGTTATCACTTTATCAGAGAGATCTTGGAAGCAAAGATGGTTAAAGTTCTGAAGGTGGGTACTGAACACAATAATGCAGATGCCTTGACGAATGTGGTACCTGGACTCAAGTTACAACATTGCTTGGAGTTGCTGAATGTTGGTGTAGGCTAATATAAAGCCTAAGGTAGAAATTGTTAGGTTTAGTCTTTATTTTAGCAAAAGTCCAAGGTAGTCGAGTGTTAAGTTTTTTTTACAATTATGTCAGGTAAGGGTCATGGGTTTGTTTGTCCCAAGCCCAACCCATGTGTTTCACAACCTACTTAGGGTTTGGAGTCGGTGTTTTCTTCCCTCTTCATCTCTATAAAAAGAGGTGAGGAGGAGGGATTTGTACGCATTCTTTCAATACTAATCGTTTGATTAGGGTTAAATACCTTGTGCTTGTTCTTCTTTTCTTTCTTTTTTGTCTGATTTATCAAATGTTGGTGTTGTGTTCTTCTCCGCGATCGTTTTATTCCGCGATAGTAACCAGGTTGTATGCTGTCAAATCCTACATAATTGATTCTTGACTAAGTAAATCAAGAACAATGGAGTGGTTTAGTCTTTCGTTGGTTGTGTCTGTGGTTCTTACGCGCTCTGTAACACCTCTCATACCTTATATTCTTTTTAATCTTTTATCACTGATATCAACCCTTGACCTACCACTATAAGTGGCAAGGAAGCTTGGGAACCATTCTCTGTTGCTCTTATTTTGTGTTATTAGTATAGTTGTTCTTGTGTTATTTGGTTGTTTCATATGTGGTCTATTTGTTTGTTCATTGCTTACCTGATTTCTTGTTATTTGTTTAATCATGTCTGGGGGTGCTAGTGGTAGTAATAGTAAGGTTCTTATTAATGCTCTAGACGCTGGTAATCCTTTACATTTGCAGACTAATGATAATAATAGTGGATCTTTGATTAATATAAAACTTACTGGTTCTAAAAATTATAAAGTTTGGGATACTGCTATGAGCATTGCTTTACAAGCTAGAAATAAAATGGTTTTTGTGGATGGTTTATGTGTTAAATCTGCTTATGCTCCTAGTATTCCTTTAACTAATCAATGGGAAGATGTAATGTTGTTGTTTTGTCTTGGCTGTTAAGTAGTATTTCAGACGATCTGTATCTTAGTCAAGTTTATTCTGAAAATGCTGCTAAAGTTTGGAAAGAGTTAAAAAAACTTATGATAAGCTTAATGGACCTATTTTGTTCAATCTTATACAGGAAATTAATAACTATAAACAAAATGGTTTGCATGTTTCTGAGTATTATCATAAACTTAATTCTTTGTTAAGAGAATCTGATATTCTTACTAAGCTTACCCTTGTTCTTGTGATGCTAAGGCTGAATTCGGGAAACATAATCAGTTAATGAAATTAATACAACTTTTAATGGGCTTAGATGAAGTTTATCAACCTATTAGGAGTTCTTTGTTGACCCAGATTGAGTTACCTGATGTGAAAGATGCTTTTGTGATTGTTTGTAGAGAGGAGCCTCATAGGAGTTTTGGGTCTGTATCTGGGGTTCAAAAACCTCAGGTTAGTTCATTTGTTGCTAGAACTATTGACAATAATAACAAGAATCAAAACAGAAATAATAATAGTTTTGGTAATAATAATAGGACTAACAGAACTCGGTATAATTCTTTGAGTTGTAAAAATTATGGTATGAAAGGTCATACAATTGATAGGTGTTTTTAGTTAATTTGATATCCAAGCGGTTTTAAGAAAAATTCAAATGGTAATTTTAATAATAATACCAGGGGTAATTCTAATAACAACACTAGGGGTGTTTCTAGCAACAATGTTGAGGTTTAGAAGTCTAATGGTTCTTTACCTTTCACTAATGATCAAATTTCAAACTTAATGAGTTTAATAGGTGAAAAAGGTAATTAAGGTGTTCAAGCTAATATGACGTGTATTAGATATAATTTCTTTAATGTAAATGTGTTTTTTAACAATCATTTTTATAAAATTTTCAATGCTAACATTAATATTGATGGGATTAATTATCATTTTGGGTGGATTATAGACTCAGGGGCAAATCAACACATTACTTCTTCAACTAAAAACATGATTGATGTCATTGATATTAATGATTTAAACATTATTGTGGGTCACCCTAATGGTACTATTACTAAAATTAGACATGTTGGTAATCTTA
Organism: Tanacetum coccineum; assembly: GCA_026074375.1. Taxonomy (NCBI): domain Eukaryota; kingdom Viridiplantae; phylum Streptophyta; class Magnoliopsida; order Asterales; family Asteraceae; genus Tanacetum; species Tanacetum coccineum. The sequence goes on along the minus strand of BQNB010038388.1, from coordinate 9,980 downwards.
GACTTACTGGTAATGTGGTTCTATTTGATATGTTGGTTATACATGAGTATACTGTTAGCCTGTTATCTGTGAATAAAAATGATTAAGGATAGTAAGTTGCATGTTGGCTTTAATGAGTATGATTGTGTTATTCAGGATTTGAAAAAAAGAGATTCTTTTGGGGGCTAGTAGTAAGTCTGGTGGTTTATATATGTTTGATGTTGATTGTAAGTTGCCTAAGTTTAAAAGTAATTTCTTTGTCATGTGTTGTCATGTTTCTAAGAGTGTCACATTAGGCTTGGTCATCCCTCATATCAAGTTTTTAAAGTTTTAAAATCTACATTAAAAATTAGTAAACCAGAACATGTTGAACCTTGTGAAATCTGTTATTTTTCTAAACAAACAAGAGAACCTTTCCCTTTAAGTGAACATAAGTCAAAAAGTGTGGGTGATCTTATACATCTTGATTTATGGGGTCCTTACAGAGTTACTTCTAGAGAGGGTTATAGATATTTTTTGACTATTGTTGATGATTTTACTCGGGCTGTTTGAGTTTACTTGATCAAATCTAAGGATGAAGTTTTTGGATATTTTGTGGATTTTACAAATCTTATTTCAAATCAATTTATTAAAAGAATTAATCTAATAATGGGACTGAGTTTGTTAACAATAAGATGGATTTGTTTTTAAGGGATAGAGGTATTGTGCACCAAACCTCGTGTGCTTATACCCCTCGGCAAAATGGCATTGCTGAGATGAAGCATAGACATCTGCTTAATGTTGCTAAGAGTTTATTATTTCAGGGAGGTATTCCCTAATGTTTTTGGTTTGATTGTGTGTTAACTGCTACATACTTGATTAACAAGCTCTTATCTTCTGTCTTTGCTGGTAAATCTCCTTTTTGTATGCTTTATGGTAAAGAACCTTTCCTTTCCCATTTGAGGTGTTTTGGGTGCTTGTGTTTTTGTGGTGTTTTGAACAATTCTGATAAGTTTTCTTCCAAATTTGAAATATGTATTTTAATTGGTTATTTAAGTTCAAAAAAGGCTTATAAGTTGTTAAGTTTAGAAAACAGAAGTTACATTTTTTCAAGAGATGTAAAATTTTATGATACTATTTTTCCTTATAAAATGAAAACTGATAAAAAATCTGTTGAAAATGTTGGTAATAGTGAAGTAAATAATCAAAAAAAGTCTGATATGTTTGAGTATGGTAAACAAAACACCTCAAGTCCCTATGATGATGGAGAAGGACCATCTGATGATGCAGGGGAGGTAATTATAGACCAATTAAGTGATACTGCAGAGGAGCAACCATTTGATTGTCGCCATACTGCATCATCAATGGATGAAGATATCTTCTATGAGGACAATCTCCTAGTTTTTTAAAATACTCAGGTTCCTACCTATGATTCCAGTAATAGGACAGAGTTGGATAGTCCTGATGTTGTTAATACTAGAAGGTCTAGTAAAGTGTCTAAATTGCCTGATAAACTTAATGATTATGTGCTTGATGATAAAGTTAAGTATGGTTTAAACATATTTGCTAATCATACTAAGTTGTTTGCTGATAATTGTTGTTTCATTTCTAATTTGAATAAAACTTTTAAGCCTACTTGTTATAATGAATTTGTTAAAGATATTAACTAGGTTCAGGCTATGAATAATGAGATGAAAGCTCTATATCTTAATAATACTTGGGTTCTTATTGATTTATGCTAATAGAAAACCAATTGATTGTAAATGGGTATTTAAAATTAAGTATAAAGCTAATGGTGAAATAGAAAGATATAAAGCTAGACTAGTGGCAAATGGTTCTGGTCAAAAGGAGGGTATTGATTATGATGAAATTTTTAGTCTTGTAGTTAAAATGAGTATTGATAGATGCTTTATTAATATGGATGTTCAAAATTCTTGGGGTTTATTTTAAATGGATGTTAACAATGCTTTTTTGTATATGGATCTTACTGAGGAGGTATATATGACACCCCATCCTGGTTTCTTTGATAAAACTAAAAGAACAATTTGTAAGTTGGTAAGGTTATTATATGGTTTAAAACAGGCTCGTAGAGAGTGGAATAAAAAGCTTGTTGAAACTTTATGTAAGGTTGGGTTTGTGCAGAGTAAAAATGATCACTCTTTGTTTGTTAAAAATAAAATGGGTTGTTTCTTGCTTTGTTAGTGTATGTTGATGATATTGTTATCTCATGGAATAATGTTGATGAAATTTCAAAGTTTATAGATTTTTTAAATCATAAATTTAAGATAAAAGATTTGGGTGAATTAATTTTTTTTCTTCTGGGAATTGAAGTTTTGAAAATGAAAAATGGTTTATGTCTCAATAAAAGAAAGTATTGTATAGAGTTGTTACATGAATATGGGTTTTTAGCTTGTAAACGTGCTGCAACTCCTATGCCTGAAAATGATGTTTTGCCACATAAAGAAACTGACGTTGATAAGTTTTTAATGAATATAACAACTTATCAAAAAAATATTGGTAAGTTGATTTATCTATGCAATACTAGGCCTGATATTTCCTATGTTGTTCATTGCCTTAGTCAACAAATGCACTCTCCTCTTCAGTCTCATTTTGAGGTTGTTCAGGTATCTTAAGTCTGCACCTGGTGCAGGTATTGTGTACACTAAGTCTAGCTCCAAGTCTATTAGTGCTTATGCAGACTTAAACTGGCTACGTGTAAAATAACCAAAAGGTTTGTATGAGGTTATTGTGTTTTTGTTTATGGGGGATTGGTGTCTTGGAAGAGTAAAAAACAAGCAACTCTTTCAAGATCTCTGTTGAGACAAAATATAGATTTATAGACTCAACAACATGTGAGGTAATGTGGATTGTGAAAATCTAAAAGGATTTAAATTTTAAGAATGTTGTTCCTGTTTCTTTATACTATGATAATATTTGTGCTATTCAGATAGCAGCTAACCCAATAATGCATGAAAAAACTAAGCATTTTGATATAGATGTTCGTTTGATAAGAGAAAAAATTGCTTATGGGTTAATAAAAATAGTTAAAGTTGATTCTGAGGATCAAATTGCTAATATTCTTACAAAGGGTTTAAGAAGTTTTCAACATAATGCTTTATGCTCAAAATTAACCTTAAAGAACTTATTCAGTTTATAAGGTTGAAGAAGGGCGTTAAAAGTTATATTTTATATTATCAAGATTATAACTTCAAGGGTTGTTGGTATTATTCTATAACTAACAAATAACTTTTGTGTTTAAGTGTCTTGATGATAATCCTTCAAGGACTAGAGTTGCCAATGGTTGATTCCCTCATTTGCTATAAAGCTCCCTATCAGGCTAGGGTTTCATACTTTTCCAGATCAATCTATCTCTCTTTAAAAATTCTCTCTGTCTACTTTCTAGTGATTTCTATAGTTTGGTTGCGACTTGTAATCGTTTGGTTTTTAGTTTTTGTATTGAATCATTGTATTTGAGATAGCATCCATTTGAGGACTATCTGTTTTTTTGTATGTACTGGATAACACTTGATTGAGGATTATCCTTCTGATTTTGTTAATAAAAGTAAGGGGTGGTTGGTCTAGTTAAGATCTAGGTATTATTTTTTTACATACTTAACAACTAGTTATCACCAATCACCTTTGAGAATATTTTTAACTTTTGAATAGAAATTTAAAAGTTAATGGTGTTAATCGGGTTTTCTAAAATAAATGATTTAAACGTAAAATTTTTGTAAAGTACGTTGGTAATTTATGACTTTAACCCAAGAAACTTTACAGTTGTATCATAACCGCTTTTATATTAGTAGGTATGCAAGATTACTTGTTTAATTCATTAAAACGAGTTGTGTCATAAAAATTGTTCTAGTTAAAAAAAAACCGAATGGACTGAGAAACCTAGTCCATTTATGGTTCTTTGGGTTTTGAAAGTTTTATTCAAAAAAAAAGCTCACAATGGTGACCAAACGCTTTTCGGGTTGTGTGAAAATGTGGCCCCATGTATTAAACAGATATATGTATTAATCAGGGTCGTCTCGTGGCTTTTAGTGGCCCCGTTTCATTACCACAAAAAGGTCATTAAGCACACACATAATATACATATGTATGAGTAGTGCATGAACAAATTAAACTCGAGTCTCATATCGTGTATGTGTATATATATATATATACAATAGAAGTGCATGAAATTTGGTGGCCCTCGTGAAGCGGTGACCCTGTGTGCAATCGCACCTCTTGCACTCCCCTAAAGACAACCCTGATATTAGTAAAAAAACTTCCTCACTATCATTGTATTTACCTATAAATATCCCTTAAACATTTACTTTCTTAAACAAAACTTATTTTATATACCATTTAGTAGAAAACAACTACTATCAACCAAATACCATCGATGAAATCAAAGCCATGGTTTAGAAACAAATCGAGGAAGATAATATTCGTCAACAAGCGATTATGAACTTAGCCATGCAATTTACAGAGCAAGCGAAGCTAAACATGATATGGGGAAAACATACGAGGAATGCAATGAAATTCCGCAAAAAAAAAGTGATTTGATTGACATTTTTTTTGAAAGAAGAATCTGATAAAGATTACAAGATGCATAATGCTTTGTTTAGAAAAACGACAAAAATACAATATCAAATCAATACTAAGTTTGTTTGGATGCGTGTAACATACAAATAATACTATTGTGTTTTAGTTTTAGTATTTTAAAAAACTTTCGTATTGTAGTTTGTATTTTTATTTAAATGAATGAATTTTTTTAGATTTCGTACGTGTATTTTAATTTAAATGAATTGCAACAGATACATATAATTATCCCAACGGATACTCTTTCCATTATATATACCCTTTACCCTCACTCATTTAAAACACAACTTCTTTTTAAACTCTCCTCACTACAATTTCAAAAACTCTCCCCGCTACCATTTCAAAAACTACTGCTACTGAACCACATGATGTGAGACAAACTATCCTTATGAAACTACAAGAAGAATTTGATGTTGAGGCCGCACTGGAGGAGGAAATGATGAACTTGTTTCGTCGCTTTGCAAATATAATTGGACTACGTATGCCTGAAATAACCAGGTTGGATTCGCAACTAGATAATCCCCTTGTGGACCGCGACCGATACATCTCAGAAAGGCTAACACGATCTGACATGCGAAATGTCAATAACATGATGGTGGCATGGAATGAGTTAATTCGCAACATGGCTGAGAAGGAAGAATTCATTAGGGACTAAAGATAAATGTAAAAGCTTGGCCATGTAGTAGTGAAATTTGTGTTTTAGTTTTCGTATTTTTTATAGGTAATTCTTTGTTTAAATTATGTGGCCACTAATTCATTTACTCTCGCAATAAAACCAACATGATGAATCATGTTTGACTTTAACTTAAGAGGATCTTTATCTTAAAAGTTATAGTTTTTGATAAAAAAAATTGATTTGACCGGTGAGGGTGACGTGACTGATAAGGGTGAATTGTGAGAGGAGATGAGGGTAAAAAGTTGAAGATCGAAAACTGATGTGACGTTGATGTGTCTGTTGAGAGAAAGTTTTTTCCGGTGATTAATATAGGTAGCCTTATTGACCCGTGTATATACTTTTACATAGGGATGGCAACGGGTCGGGTTTGGGGCAGGTTTTAGTGTATTCGTACCCGCACCCATTTATAATATCCACATCAGTACTCGCCCCATTACCCGCTGAGAACCGAGTTAATTTTATCCATCAGTTTTTCGAGTTTCCCCCGGTATCCCCAATTGAATATTCTATAGACAAAATCACACGTATCAAGATTAAGTCACACAAAAACCCACCGACGAAATAAAGTAAAACACCCTAATATATTCAAATTTTTTAAAAGGTTAGAAAACAAATACCGTATCAAACGATTTAACACTTTCGAATAATTTATGTACAACATCTAAATGTGTTAGATAATAAAGATATTTATGTAAAAAATACAATGAAACAAATTATATGTAATATATATGTACTATAATTAATCATAATAGCAATAAAGCGGGTATAAATTCGGGTAAATGGGTATGAGTATGAATACGAGTACGGATAATCGAATGGGTATTACTAGAACCCGTCACCAAACTCGTACCCCATTTTTTTTATTAATACTCAAACCCGCCAACTCGCATCCGAACCCGACCCAACCGATTCGGGTTTCGGATGCTTTTGTCATCCTTTTTTTTTGAACAGAGCTTTTGTCATTCAATTTCACATGATTTACCAACTTTCATCCGTACCTGTATCACTCCACCAATCACAACACTTGATTTCCATCACACGGATCATAATCCAACGGCTCTTAATAACCCACACTCTCACAATCCAACGACCACAACATCCCTTCAACAAACACAAACTCCCACCCACCGCTTATATAAACCCAACCAATATAACCCACCATTCACCCAAACACCCCCAATTTAATTCAAACACACCCAAAAAATGTCAGGAAGAGGAAAGGGAGGAAAAGGATTAGGCAAAGGAGGAGCGAAACGACATCGTAAGGTTCTTCGCGATAACATCCAGGGCATCACTAAGCCTGCTATTAGGAGATTAGCTCGTCGTGGTGGTGTGAAGCGTATCAGCGGGTTGATTTATGAGGAGACACGTGGCGTGTTGAAGATCTTTTTGGAGAATGTGATCCGTGATGCCGTCACCTACACTGAGCACGCTCGCCGTAAAACTGTCACTGCCATGGATGTGGTCTATGCTCTCAAGAGACAGGGAAGGACTCTTTACGGCTTTGGGGGTTAGACTTGGTTGTTGTTTATTAGGATTTGGCTATGCTTATTTGGTGTTCTGTTATATCTTGTAATTGAGGTTGATTTGGAATTAATAGTGTTGGGTTATTGATTTTGAATTGAATCTGTTTTGTTGTTAAGGTTCATTTGTATGTCTTAATCTGGTATGTTGTTTTATAACCTTGGTCGATATGGGATGAAGTAAGCCTGGTATGAGTTTGCTTTAAATAGCTCTAGTTGTTTTGTAGATAAGCGGGTATGTGTCGTGCTGTTTTTGCGCGGGGTTCTTGTGTTTGCTTTTACTTGGTTTGAGCTTATGCTAGTATCAAATGAGTTTGTTAGAATTAAGGGTTCTAGTATATTGAGAAACAACTGCCATGCTATTATGGCATCAAGATTGTGTTTTTGAACTTCAATTAGAACCTGGCAACAAAACTGACCAGGAGAATTAATTTGATTGACTCATATCCAATTTTATTTGCTCTTTATATGTTGAAGACTATGATAGTCTTTTGTAAACATGTTGGATATATCATGTAACTGAAGCTTGATAGCAATTGAAGATGGACTTGTATCGTTAATTTATTCAATATATATTGAAACTGTGATAATGATCTGTTAAATTGAAGTGGGTTGTGTTAACATTTTGCTGATCAAGTCAATTGAATAAGCTGTTGTTTTATGTTAATATGACTGATTGATTCAAATTACAATGTCTTGGATCTGTTTTAACTGTTTGATTGGTATTAACACTTGTAAATCTAGCTGATTGCTTAAACTTTGGATACGGTCCTGCTTTGGGGGTAAGATGAGGTGATGTCATAAATAAGGTTTCGAGATTGAATATGAATTTCCTTGATGGGTGTGGAAGTTTAGTTATAAAAATGGAAACGAGTTTATAGTGGTTCTGCTTGTTTGTAGTTGTACAAATGGAGTTGTATTTACTGGAATGGAGGCAATAGTTTTCAAATTTGAAGTTAACATTGTTAGTAGTAAAGAAATGACGAAGATGGTTACAATAGAGATTTATGTTTATTACTGTGCAATGCTTGAGAATAGTTGATTATGTATCTTGTAGACATTGACGATTGTGTATAAGTGAATGCTTTTTGAACAGTGTTGATTGCGTTTTAGGAACATGGTCAGTCCACTTTGACGTGGCTGATTGGATCTGAGTGATACCATCGCCGCAGACTGTCATGGAATGTCAATGATTGTGGCTTATGGAGATGAAAGTTACAATGTTCTAGTGTCTGAGACTTTGTCAGACGAAAGAATAGATAGCCTGGTTGAACGTACCGTATGAGGCAAAGTAGTTTTAGAGGTAAGTATGGTCAGTATACAGGGGGGTTAATCCATTCGAAGGTACCTTGCAGATGTTGATGAGATAAATTGGGTTGTTGGGTTCATGATATTGTTGCACATTTTCATGTTATTACTGATACAGTGATACCAATTTCATCTCATACGTCTAAGTACTGCTTCTATTTAGCAGTGGTATTGACATGGGATGAAGGAAGCATGGTATGAGGTTGTTTAACATGGCTCAATATTTTCTCCAAATCAATCAGATATGCCTTTTAAGACGGAGAGCTGACTTAACCGCATGTGGTGGATTGTATTTTTACTGTATGCTGGAGTGGTCTTTGTATATGTTTGTTGCTTGTTTACTCTGTTTTATGTTTGTAGCTTTGCGTGAACCATGATCATGTGGATGGGCCCGTACATAGTGGTGATGTTCGTATAGCCATGGCCGAGCATACTATAAACATTGATAAGGTTGATTGGGCAGTACGTGATGGTGATTTTCCTGAAACCGTGACGAATCAACTATATGAGACGGATAAGAGGAAGAATGATTATTGCGTGATATGCCTAGATAAGTTCATTGAGAAGAAGATTGGAGTTCCAGTATTTTTTTTGAATGACAACTAATTATGGTAATACACATTTTAGAAGTCATACGACGTCGTTTTTGACGCCGTGCTACAGTAATATGAACAGTGATACAGTAACACTACAGTACCCCGTCCGTTGGGCTCCCATTCTGGGCCGGCCCATTTGGTTTCTTTTACACGCAATATATAAAAAAAAAATATACTCGGCACAATATAAAAATAAAAAAGATTTACGAAAAATACTGATTTATTCAGATAAAAAAATACCCGCTAAATGAGGCACAACACATAAGGCCATATTAAAAAAAAACTATTAAACATGAGACCAAAAAATATATACGTCGTTTCACCTTCTGTGGCTACAGTACCTTTTGTTGAGCTTTCATTTTTGGCCAGTTTATTGAGCTCCCATTTTGGGGCGGCTCAATTGGTTTTTTTAGTAGGAAAAAAAAATGTTGGCACAGAATAGGGGAAAAAATATTACAAAAGTACATATTTATTCAGATAAAAAAAATACCTGCGGAAATATCCTTGATACCTAATAATTTTAAAATGATCGACAGGGTCACAAATGTACAACTCTAGATTGCATTAACCGCTCCCGTTTTACGCCACTAAAAAAAAGACTTTTAAACATAAAGCCCAATACATAAGCCCATATAAGAAAAAAAAAACAAACTATTAAATATGAAACCGAAAAAATAAACCCGCACAAAAAAAATACGCCCCACAACAATGCAAGAAAAATAAACGGTCCGCAGCAACGCGCGGGTAATCCTGCTTGTTATCTCACAATATACACAAGTATATCTCACATGTCCTAAGCATGACTTTAAGCCACAACCATTTGATTAGGGTGCTTTTGACTAGGGGTGTTAATCGGGTTGACCCGGTCGGGTTCGGGTCAACTCGGGTCGGTTAAGTCGGGTTGAAGGTAAAAATTCCATACCCGAACCCGACCCTATTTGAACTCGGTTTACTCGGGTTCGGGTCAGCTCGGATCGGGTCAACCCGAATTTGAGTAAAATGACAAAAAAATTTCTTTTTTTACTCTTTTAAATAGAAAATATATCAATTTATACTAAAAAAATAAAAAAAAATCTTTATTCGGGTCAATCGGGTCGACCCGAACCCGAGTTAGCCAAAACGTTTCGACCCGATAGGCCGATACCCGACTCTATTTAAACTCGGGTTAGTCGGGTTGACCCGAATTGACCCGAATATGATTTTTGACCCGAGTGACCCGACCCGAATAGGCTTATTCGGATTCGGGTCGGATCGGCTTTTTTGACACCCCTAAATGTGTAGTAGTAACAAAGTAAATAATAGTTGTTATGATTAAACGAGAAGAAAAATGAA